>WOVY01000152.1:600000-790535 GCA_013436015.1 Rhipicephalus annulatus
CACTGGCAACGTTCCAAAGGATGATGGACACCGTCCTGCCCGGTCTGAAGTGCGAATCCTGCCTCGTGTATTTAGACGACGTCGTTGTTTTTTCCAAAACATTTGAGCAACATTTACAACGACTTCAGTCTGTCTTCGTCGCCATTCGATCCGCAGGCCTATCGCTAAAACCGGAGAAGTGATTGATTGATATGTGGGGTTTAACGTCCCAAAACCACTTCATGATTATGAAAGACGCCGTAGTGGAGGGCTCCGGAAATTTCGACCACCTGGGGTTCTTTAACGTGCACCCAAATCTGAGCACACGGGCCTATAACATTTCCGCCTCCATCGGAAATGCAGCCGCCGCAGCCGGGATTCGAACCCGCGCCATGCGGGTCAGCAGCCGAGTACCTTAGCCACTAGACCACCGCAGCGGGGCAAAACCGGAGAAGTGTCATTTCGTCTACGAAGAACTCAAGTTTCTCGGCCACCTTATCAGTCACGATGGCATTAGATCAGACCCCGAAAAGACCATGGCTGTTGCTGCATTTCCTCCACCTTAGAACAAACGGGATTTGCGCCGGTTTTTGGGTCTCTGCGCCTACTACAAGCGCTTTGTCCAGAGCTTTGCCAACATCGCTGAACCCCTTACCTGTTTAACAAAAGAGGATACTCCTTTTCTGTGGGGTCCAGAGCAGAGAGCCGCTTTTTCCCAGCTTCAGCAGTGCTTTCAGAATGAACCCTTACTAGGGCACTTTGATGAAGATGCCGCCACCGAACTTCACACTGACGCAAGCAACATCGGTCTTGGTGCAGTGCTCGTCCAGTGGCCAGACGGCGCTAAACGTCCCATCGCTTATGCTAGCCGCATTTTGTCATCTGCGGAAACTAACTACTCGGAAACGGAGAAGGAATGTCTTGCTGTTATTTGGGCGATACCAAAGTTACGACCGTATCTGTATGGCCCTCAATTCAGAGTTGTTACGGACCATCATGCCCTCTGTTGGCTGGCCAATCTCAAGGACCCTTCAGGGCGCCTCGCGAGGTGGAGCTTACGCCTTCAAGAATTTGAGGTTACAGTCGTCTACAAGTCGGGCCGCAGGCACACTGATTCCGATTGCCTTTCGCGCGCACCCCTCGCGACGACATCGATAGATGATGATACCGATGGCCATTCTCTTTGTGCAGTCAGTGAATCTGACTTGGCCCAGCAACAGTGGAATGATTCAGAGATCCAACAACTTATCAAATACCTTCAAGGTCGCAGCTCGAGTCCACCATCGGAATCGCACGTTCAGGGTAATTTGTCTCCGCAACGACATCGTATACAAAAAGAACTTCGAATCTTATGTGACTGGTTACCTCCTCGTCGTTCCACCAGGGCTACGTGCTGACATTTTATGTGCCTGTCACGACGAGCCTTCTTCTGGCCACCTAGGATTCGCACGTACCCTTGCCCGGATTCGGACTCGCTACTACTGGCCAAAGCTCACCCAGAATGTCAAGCATTACGTTAAAACGTGCAATCATTGCCAGTGCCGTAAAGTCCCACCTGGGCGCCCTGCTGGTTTATTGCAGCTTGTTGCACTCCCGTCACAACCGTTTGAACGAATCGGCATGGACTTGCTTGGGCCCTTCCCGAAGCCACATGATGGCAACCGCTGGATCGTAGTAGCTACAGACTATTTAACGAGGTACTGCGAAACGAAAGCCCTACAACGAGGCACCACTAATGAAGTTGCGTATTTTTTTCATCAACAACATCGTCCTCCGCCATGGAGCGCCAACAGTTCTTATCACTGACCGTGGAACAGCCTTTACAGCCAGATTGATGCAAGACGTCACGAGACTTAGTGGAACAGCTCATCGCAAAACAACCGCATACCATCCACAAACCAACGGTCTGACGGAGAGATTAAACAAGACGCTCGCTGACATGTTATCTACGTACGTCGACCGTGATCACAAAAACTGGGATGCAATTTTGCCATACGTGACGTTCGCTTACAACACTGCGGTTCAAGAGACTACGGGTTTCACTCCCTTCCGGTTGCTTCACGGCCGAGAAGAAATTACGATGCTTGATGCCATGCTGTTGCCTGACACGACCGATATTACTACTGATGCGAACGACTTTGATTGATTGATATGTGGGGTTTAACGTCCCAAAACCACTCTATGATTATGAGAGACGCCGTAGTGGAGGGCTCCGGAATTTTAGACCACCTGGGGTTCTTTAACGTGCACCCAAATCTGAGGACGTGGGCCTACAACATTTCCGCCTCCATCGGAAATTCAGCCGCCGCAGCCGGGATTCGAACCCGCGCCCTGAGGCTTAGCAGCCGAGTGCCTTAGCCACTAGACCACCGCGGCGGGGCATGCGAACGACTTTGTTCGGCTCGCCGACGCGGCCCACCAGCTTGAACTCGAGCGGATCCGAAAACAACAACAAATTGACTCGCAGAGGTACAACTCCCGTCATCGCCATGTTATTTACCAACCCGGTGATCTGGTCTGGCTATGGATTCCCGTTCGCCAAAGGGGCCGCTCGGAAAAGTTACTTCACCGCTACTTCGGTCCCTATAGAGTACTACGGCGCCTCACAGATGTCAACTACGAAATTCTGCTTGAAGACACAGCTCAGCGATCTCGACGTTCCCAGCAGGCCGACATTATTCATGTGTCACGGATGAAGCCACACTAACCCCGAGCCACCTGACACTGCTTCATCATGCGTCTTTGTGCGTGTACGCGATTACTTTAACTTTTAATCGGCATTGGTCATCGTGGTGGTACTTTTTTTTTCGAAGGGAAGGGGGGGTAATGCCACAGGCATGGAACGAGGTTTAGCCATGCCATTGCGAATATGTGCCATGGTGTGAAAGAAGAAGAGGACGGTTGGTGTGCTCGTGCTCTAACGTTCGGTTCGGCTCGACGTCCAGTGCTGCTCCTCTGAACAGACATTGTGGTCGTTCTGTAATCTCGTGAATATATATATATATATATATATATATATATATATGTCGCATACGTCGTCAATCATGTCGCATACGTCATCAAACATTTCCTGCCAGGCAGTGGAACATACCCACGGGCAGGTATGTGCCGCTGGTATGCGGGTATTTGCCACAGGTGATTGACACTCATTAGCTACCTAGTAACAAAGAGAACATACGGGCAATTTTAACGCGTTAGCGTTAAGAAAATGCCGACATCAGTAGCGCCGACCCAACAAAGGCATAGTACACATGTCAGAGTTCTAGCTAAAATCGAACCAAAACATTCGGCGTGGCAATGAAGCATTCTACAACAGAACTACGTCCGTTCTCGGAAGTACTTTTCAAATAAACGCTAATCTTCGTGAAGCGTCAATAGCGGTTGCAGTGATATCTACCCAATTTATAAACATTGCATATGTACACCTTTCATACAGCCATCACGTTGGGTTAACGTCAATTGTAGTTAGGCACCATGCGCTGAATTTGATTATAGTAGCAGTGTTCAGAGATAGCATGTTCGCGAGCATGAGCGCTTCATATGAGCTTCTGGTGTTGCTAATACGCATGTTATAGTTGGCATCGTTGCGCAAGTGCTATCGTCTAGAGTTATAAAAATCTACACTCTTCAACTTATGTCAGTGCGTGAAGTAACTGTACATATATTTAGCGTCTTTTCATGACTTGTTGCTCAATAAAAAAACTGCAACATGGTCACCTTCCCTCCGCATACTTCGCACAACGTCGAATACGCTGGTACGTGGGATCTGCCAAATTTTTTTGCACAAGTGAAATTATTGCGTAATTTGCGTAATTATTCCGGGCTGTTTCTGTGAGGAGAAACTAATACCAGGGGCACACAGTTTGAATTAATCTTTTCTGATACAGACACGTTCATATGATCGGCACTTTCCTTCTATTGAAATGCACGGGGCTGTGCCGGTAGCAGGACGGCAGTTTGAGTAAACTGTGTGTTTGGATTAACTGAGTTCGTAATAAAACTTTTTACTGTATTCATTTTCTGCCCGCATTCGGGGTATTTGGGCCTCTGCCAGCGCTTCAAAGCCTTTTGTGGCGCAAATTTTTGCCTCTTTCTGTTTTAGTGGACCAGTGGTGAATAGTGAGATTGAGCAATCTTTTGTGGCCCAAACCCGCTTAAAATTTTAGTTTTCTTGAAAGCCTTACAACTGCACACACCCGTTAAGATGGTGACATTTTGCTGCGATCGCCTTACAAGGAATATTCTTTAGACAGCTTCGCCATTATATTATCTGGAGTTGTACCTGTCAAAACCAAAATACGGCTACGAGGCACGGAATAGCGGAGGAATCCACATATTGGTGCATCTGTTGTTCATTACAATGCAGAGTACTCAGACTTCTAGCATAGTGGCTCCATCGAACTCTGACTGCCGTGTTCTGTGACAGTCGAGAAACGCAACTACTTCAATATCTGAGTTCCGCTTGATTTATTTAAATGTGGGTGAAATCACTTCTATTTTTACCTGTAACGTTCCGAAGGCAATGCTTACACATCTTTTATAGCGAAATATCTGCATTACTCAAGGTGCAGCCACGTTGTATCTTACATCTATTTCTAACTATTGCTATCATAATTGCACCATATTGAAACGGAACCGATTTTTTTTCGTACTTCAGTCTTACCTTACGCCTGAGCAGATTCTCCAAAGGAAAGTCCCTCCAATCAGCGTCTTCTGCTGAAAACTGTTCACCGTCTAGGGGACATTCGTGTGCGTCGGTATCCAAGCACTGCTCATAGCATGCTTTGCACAGTACATGTCGACAGGGCAGGCTGATGGTCGTTCTGGGCACCAAACCACAAGCGTCGCATATTCGGTACGCCGGAATAGGCTCAGCGAAGTGCAGAGGTCTCCAGTCCAGTTTCTGCGAAAACCCGAATAGTGTGTACATCTGCATTTGAAAAGCCACAAAGAGCGCAGCATGCCCGCCCAATGCCGAAACGGTCTTTTAAACTCTAAAAGCTCTCAGCGCTTCTTCACTCGGCTGTTGTCGAGGCTTCTGTTTCTGATAATGCTACGCTTGCTTCGTTATCGTTCGAACCGTTATCTGAGTTTGCAAAAGGGAAGGTGATGTTATCGCCTCGTTGCACTGTGAATAATTTTTAGCGCGAACCAAGCTTGCAGTGTTCGAGAAGCTTCAGGACTGTAATAGATTGTTTCGTTAAAATGACGCCCACTTCGGGAACATTACAGATTATTCTGAAAGATACCCGGCCACTAACGATAACAGTAGAATATTCGAACACACGTGTGAAAATGCCGCCACGCTTCGCCGCTTGTCAGTTAATCGTCGGCCGACGCTCTATTCCCCGCTATCAGTGCCCGTGTGTTTGCTGTAATCTGACCTCCATTTCCTGGCTTCAAGTTCGACCGAATACACAGTTTCAACTGAACATCGAGTGTGCTCCCTTCATCGACGTCATAACCCCGTGACGTCTTGTGCAGTTGCTTTTCAGCCCATGTACCGAACGCTTCCCTCAAGCCGTGATGCACGCATGTGCTCCCACGTGGCGAGGTCCGAGAAGAGTTCGGGACGAGTAACAACACAGAAACTACAGGGAATTCATTGTGCACTCCACTTGCAAAGACGCATTACATCGGCCTAGGAGCCCATTGCGAACGAGACCTTTACTCTAACCATGAAGTGCTTCGGATGCTTGACACGGTACCAATTGGTGAGAAATGGTGTGATTTTTTTGAAGTACAATCAATGCGAGTGCATCAGCATGGCTTTCGGAGCAATATGACTGAGGCAGGCCTAATACTACTGAATGAATGATCCCGATTGTCACTCATTTGGCGTCAAATTGATTCAATTACTGTTTGTAACAAGTTCTCTGGTAGCTGACTTCATAAGGCTTTACATACCCTGCGCCCAATCCCACCACTTTGCTTCTGTACTGGGTATTACTTCCAAGAAGTCATTCCAAGCGGTCGCACTACGAACGTTTCCACATTGTTTTATAATTAACCCTTGATCGACTGAATGGAAGGGCCTCTCTCGTTCTGTCACTGTAATGGCGTGTTCATAAACATTTTGAACTATTTTTTAGGTATAGGCGTCTACCAGTTACCTACTGTGCCACTGTAAGGCCACCCTTCATGTACAACCTCCCTAAGGTGGCGTTTAGGGAAATGAAAGCAAAGTACAAAATAATGAGTACACCGAATAAGGCAACGCATGCCCACAGAGACACACAAAGAGAGGCATGAAGCATGAACGTATTTTGCTGCTTGGTTAAATTATCTTGTTTCCTCAGGAGGATGCATTGCTTGTTGCATATAAATCACTGCAAATCACCCCAAATTTTTGTCATTTTGACAGTTCCACGTTGGTGCAGTTGTCCTAGCAACCGATAAAACGTTGGCGATACAGAGCTCAGTCTCACTGGTAGAATCTTGTGCGTGCCATGAGAGAACAATTCAGCTTTAGATAAGCGCTCTCTTTCATATTGCGTGGAAACATTTCATCTATGTTTTGTGAATATCATGCCTGTTTCCTAATGTGCCGCTTGCAAAGTATGTGCCGGAAAATCTTGTTTCCAGCTGTACGCAATGCAATTTATAACTACGCATATCAAAACCTCGTGACGCCTGGTGACGCAACCAGGCTTTCCCTGTACAAAAATTTTCATGGCACGCTGAGCTACCGCGAGCTCCGCTATTGCTTACAGCGAGTATTTATTCTCTGCAGAGGATGAAGATTGCATAACTGCCACACACGCTACAAAAATTTATCTAGAATTTGGGGCATTTTTTTGCCGTTAATCCCGTTGCAACTGGGCTCGTCTGGGTACTTGTGATGTGCAAAGTGCTTGTGCTTGTATACTCCGATAAAGACTAATACAAGTGTCAGTGCCGGAATGTATTGGTTTGCTGTCATACCGTTTACCTTTGTGACTGGGTAGTAATTCGAAGAGTTTGCTTTAATGACGCTACAGTTTAGCCTCATAAGGTTAAATTGGTAAACTTGAAATGAAAAACAGAGAGCGCTGAAAATGAATTATCTTAGCTGGTTTTAGGGATATACCCGAATAACAACTAACATTACGCGACTTTAAATCAGATAACCTGTAGGAGAAGCCTTCAAAACAGCACCACCTAATTGTTTTTACATAAACTTCATCCGCTTTTTTTTTCTTTTCTTTCCATTTTGTGAAGACGTATAATAATTTTCTGTTGTAAGAGTTACAATGCCTGAGAGTCGAAAAATATTGTCATTTTAAACGCACCTTATAAATCACTGCTGGTAACACTTTTTGAATGTATTTTTCTTTTGTGCCAGTTAGCTGATGAAGTGAACAACTACTCATGAACAACCACTCATGTAATAAAATGTCAAGGTAACAATGAACAACCGCTAGCGTAATAAAACGTCATCAAGAAAAAGCACGTTCTGCTTGTTATCTAAATCGAAAGCAATCCTAAATTAGCTCCCATTTGTTTTATTGTGTTGAACCCGCATAGCAGCACGGCAATCGCTGTAGAATGAACCCTTCATCTTCAACGTGGCATTTACACCAATCATGGTGCGAACACCTTTCAGGGTTACGCGTCACGGCGTATTGCAGTGCACGCACAACAGAAGAAATATGTGTCAACGCACTCAGCACCAGAGCGTTTCGAAAGAGCAAACAAAATGTACTTTGAAATAATGTTTCTAAAAACCCAGTCTTGCCAATGATCGCCAATGAATGCTTATAGATTGGCGTTGCACAACGTTTTGTACAGAATATCTGCCTAGTTCCCACAGTAACAATGAAGTTTGTACGCGATACCCTAGAATGTGGCCAATGTGTGCCGCCGTAGCAGACGATGTGGCTCTCGCCAGCTCCTCAAACGTCTGCGCACGCGCCAAGTGATGCCGGCAACGCAATGCCATGGGTTTCTAGATTTACCCTATGTACGAAACAGACTGTCAGTTTACGATAACCACTAGCAATGCCGTCTAATGAGTAAGCGATTATGACATTTCTCAAGCTGGCTGTAGTGCAAGCGAATGCGGTGTCTCCAGTTAACGTGGGTTTAAGGACGATGGAATCGTGGAAGACACGGAGGCTACAGATGCCGTATACCAGTGGTGGATGAGAGAACCATGTTGTTCTGTTTCCCAGGCTTATGTGGCAACTCACGATCGGGAGGCACTTACCTCTCAAGCATGAGCAAACACGTGCATTCAAACAAAAAATACGGTGGAGTTGACTGGAGAGCTCAAGGGGAATTTTTTTTCATTGTGACTTGACAATTCTATCCTTTTTCTAGCATTAATCTTCTCTCTGTTCGCAGGCATCTCTCTCCAGAACGACAGTCATGTTCACTTTTGTGGAGGCAGCGTCATCACTCCCGACATAATTGTCACGGCCATGTTATGGTGGCTAGCCGCGTACTGCGTTGACTCGTAAGGGCAGTGGTAGTATACTTACCACGTATTTCTATAGGGACGCCATTAGGCGGTGCTGTTTTGCTGCTTCGGTGAGTGTTCTTTGACAAACACGCTAGTCACTCGGGCGCTTTGGATCAGCCATATCTTGACTAATGAGAAACAGCAAAAATTACGAGTATGCGCCGTAAAACAAAATGGTGTTTCACTACAGGCACTCACAGTATGCCTCACCAAGATCTAGAGTAACAAATGAAGCAAGTGTGCCGTACGTGCCGCAGGACATGTGTTCGATGTCAAGCATAGGTAGGCGAATTCACTCAGGATTAGCAGGGGCCTCAATTTTATATTTTTTTCGGGGAGTATCATTTATGTTGCGCCTGAATCGGACTGAGTACGAAATAGAAACGTATTGCTGCGCGCAGGCCAGAGCGACACCTAAACACACACTATATTCCCTGAATGAGTGTGAGTGACCTCCACGTTTTACCGCCAATATGTAGCCCAGTGTATCTATATTCAGCTTTACTATCCGCCTTATTACTGGCTTGTACTTATACTGAAGCCTATTCCCACATATCCAAATTCAGAAACGCTATTATGCCAACTGAATATTTATTGTTTAGAATACTTATTGGGGTAAGCGGGTGCCATGACCTGCACCACGAGTTATTTCGCGAGAAGTTCGAAATTAAGCTTAAGGTTAACGTTAAGGATGTTGTAGGTAGCTGGTGGATCTTGACTTGCATAATTTGCAAGCGATTGCCCCGCCCGCTTTCCTCTTTATTATTTCTAGCTACTGCACTTTGTTTTTAACTAAGCACGGGCAGGCTATTAAAATAAAAATTGCGCCTAGTGCGACGCAAACCTCCATAAAGTATCTCGTTTGAGCAGCGTATTCCAGGAAAATATTGAAGTTCGACTAAAACCATTGATAACTCGTATTTCAAGGTACAAGATCAAAAGGTGTATCGCAGAGCACCGATTATGTCACATATTAGCATGAAGGAGCAATACCGTCGCAATAGAAAAATCAATATTTATGCTAGCGAACTCAGTCGCATCACTAAGATTCACGTCAAGCAGTAAGTATGAGTGAGTCGTGCTAACTTGTATGTATAGCGAGTTGGTGTGCGAGTGAGTCCGGTTGAGGAGGAAGTTTTGAGTCTTACCCTGATTGAGCACTTAGAGTCAGAGAGAGAATTAAACTTTATTTGTTTATATAATTACGTTCTCTTTGCCCAGAGACGGGTGACTTACACATTTCACGTATACTCGGGGACATTTTTCTGTGGCAATGAAGGGAAGGCTACGAAGCCAAAGTGGACATGTGCCACCGCTGTAGAATATAGTTCCACGAATGAGTCCGTATTTTCCACGTGAAAGTATTGAAAAAAAACAATATTTCCTGCTAAATGCTGTTTATAAGGAGACGCTGCACGTGCTGAGGAGATACCTTTATTTGTTGCTGCTTTCTGAAGAGTCACTTCGCGTTTTGGCGCACCTGAAAACGTAACATGTTTTGCGAGCACCTCATAGTCCAAATGGCGTCTTCGTCTTTAGCTGAGTGCGCGTCGCCCTCCAGCCATTCAGACGACTCGCCTAAAAAACTTGCGTCAAATTTCTCTCACAAACGGCTGTGTGAGCAGGCGTATAAAACTGTGTGCAGTGGGACAACATGAACGCGGCCTTTATGCGAAACGTGAGCCGAACCGGACCATATTCCACGGAGGAGTAAAGGAGCAGTAGCTCCGCCCACGTAGCCTTCCCTTCAATGCCAACGAAAGTTGTCCCAGAGTATAGCCATGGCCAGCCGCCGACGCTTGAGCCCTTTCCACCAGCTAAATTGGTCCCCAGGGTATACCGACGCCAGCAACGCCTCCCACTGGTCATCTGCATTTGCTCGTACGCGGTGTTCTTCCATGGGCTGGAGACTCATGTTGTTTGGACACATGCCATATTATGTGGTACACGGTGTTTAGAGAGTCCGGAAAGTATTGACAGTTCTTGCTGTAGTTGCCAGAGTACATGCGTGCATTAGTGTACCGTACAGAGAGGTGCCTGCCTGTAGCCTTCTCCAAATCAGCGGAGCACAATACATTTATTGAATGAGTCTAATAAGTGAGCTCAACTTTTCATTGCCGACCTGGTAAGTTAAGACTATAAAAGTACGGAAATTTGCGAAAGCGAAATTTTAAACTCTCTTGTATTTCCACACTATTACTGATTTTACGTCATTCTCTGTCAATGAGAATATCGTTCCACTTTTGTTTTGCTGAAGTCGGTTGGCGGCAAGGGGGTCATTACTCACTGCTATGACGCCCTTTTGCCGCTGTAGATGTCTGCAGACCTGGCTCGGTCAGCGAAAAAAAAAGCACTGGATTAAGCATTCAACGTTAGATTATTGCAAAAATGCCACGAACAAAATAACGATCTTTAATATTCGCAAAACATCCCCAGACGCGATTTCAGTTCAAGGTGGGCATCTGGACTCGAGTCAACCGCCAAGTTACAGTGAGCGCCACTCAATGAGTGATTCACAGTTCGAAGATTGAGTAATGGCACAGTTTTTGAATGACTGGCAAACATGCTCGCTTGTTAGTACACGTTGTGAAAGTAATGCGTTTAACTTACGAACATACTAGAATCCCGGAGCCCTCCAATATAATGCGTTCGTCATAATCATATCGTGATCTTGCGACGTAAAAAGACGAACCATTATTATCAACTATTTGGAAGCTTAGCTGGTTGGTGAGTTTACATAAATTAAAGAGACAGCATGTGGAAACCCGAGAACAAGAGGGAAGACCACGGCATTTGCGGTGTGTTGGCTTCTCTCTTATGTCCATGCCTTTACACCTCGTGTCTTTAACATGACAGGAATTATCTGTCATTTGCCGTTGAGCGTTTGTCGTGGTATATTTATTTCTTGTTCCTTCTTCTTGTTCTCGTGTCATTGTTTCAATCTGTACTTTAATTAGTAAACAGCCTAAACTTATCAAGTTCGAATAACTGATAGTGGCGGAACGATAATGAGATCCAAAGACGGATTTTCTCGATCGCGATACTTTCCTATGCGCAGAAAAGTCTGTTTTTTTTCTGGGTTTCTTCCGCAAGCCACATATTCCTTCGCCAAGCTGAACAAAAAAACTATTCACACAGGCCTCACGAATAGTCGTGCACAGTGACTTCGGCAGTTTCGACAACAAAATCGCTCCGCTGAAGCTGAAGACCCCGTTCGACCTAGCCACAAGCGAAGGACGTATTGGCACAGTTTGCCTTCCTCGCGTAATTTACCGCATCACAGGCAACGTGACCGTCACAAGATGGGGTCAGGCACCAATGGGAGTGCATCTACGCATGCGCCTACTTGGTTCTTTGGCGTTGATAACCGCCTCCAACGCCAGCATGCAGGCGATGCAGTGCGGCGGATCTGGAACGTTTGGCCGCAAGAACCAACATGGCGCTTGTTGCCATGGAAACATAAAGTGGCAACACTGCGTTTTAGTGAGTGCTGGCAAGTGGTGGGTTTAAGGCTGACACCACCCTAAAAAATGGAGTAGCGTGCACATGAAGGCTCTGTAGGTGACGCGTCGTCATAGCGCTATCTTTCTGGGGTTGCTGAAGAGACGATTATTCCCCCCCCCCCCCGGATGCTTGTCAGCAGCGTTAGGTGGTAGATATAAATAGCTTGCCGTTTCAACGACTAAGGAAGTGCTCCCATGACTCAGTGGTTAACGCCTCGCATTCGCGATGCAGAGGCTCCACATTCGAATCCGTACACCGGAGTTTCGAATGCGAAGCATTTCTCAGCGAATTTCGGCGGTTTTAGGCGCATCTATCTATCTACCTATCTATGTATCTATCTATCTATCTATCTATCTATCTATCTATCTATCTATCTATCTATCTATCTATTATCTATCTATCTATCTATCTGTCTATCCATCTATCTATCTGTCTATCCATCTATCTATCTTTCTATCTATCTATCTATCTTCAACTTTCAGCTCTCCTGGCCGTTTCGATAATGGTGCCAATAGCAAACTTAGTATGGCATAACATGACTGTATGAAGAACATATTTGACTACTCATAACGTGAAAATCATGATATGTTTGTGTATATGGTCATGACTTACAGTTCAGAGTCCTGCAGCTTTTGCGGTGGTTTCGCTCACATAACATGTTGCAAAACTTGTATGGTACAACATGATTGCATGACGAACACCAGCGACAGACCCTAACATGAAAATCATGACATGAGTGTCATGTAACAACTTGAATACATGCCACTATCATGATGCGCTCGCGGTGATTTCGTGAACGACACATATATGAAATTTGGTATTACGGCACGCGAATGGATGAAGGTGTGGGACTGATGCCAACATGATAATCTTGAGATGCGTGTCATGTAACAACATGACTACATGCCATGCTCATCATGCGCTGGCGGCCGTTTCGGTAGCTTCAATTATACCAAATTCGGTTTACGGGACGTGAATGGAAGACGAAAGCACGATTCTGGTTCAAACATGGTAAACATGAGATGGGTGTCATGTAACAACATGACTTATGGCACGCTCATGACGCGCTTGTGGCCGTTTCACTAGCTTTACATGTACCAATATCGGTATTACGCAACGTGAACGGACGACATCGGTAAATGACACATCCAAACATAAAATTCACGACATCAGTGTCATTTAACCACATGTCTACATGCCACACTCATGATACGCTCGTTGCCGTTTCGCTAGCTTCACATATGCCAAATTTAGTATTGCGTGATGTCACTGATCGACAAGGTATGTGACTAGTGTAAACATGATAATCATGAGATGCGTGTCGTGTGAGAACATGACTACATGCCACAGTAAAGGCGCCAATGCATTTCGACCTGACATGGTGTGCGTAGCCGCTGGCAGTCATTTCTTCGCGTCACGTCAGCGTTGCCACGCCAGGTGCCGGTCCTGCCATATACGGCCGCATTTTCGATGGAGGCGAAAACGCTAGCGGTACGTGTGAGTAGATTGAGTTGCAACTGAAGGATCCCCAGGTAGTCAAAATTTTCAGAGACTTTCACAACGGCCTCTCACATTATCACAATGGGACATTAAAGCTTGGGACAGTTTTGGGACAATAAATTTGGCAACTACTTTCAGACCATGAGATCTGTGCTAGTTTGTAAGAAGTCGCGGTAAAGGAGGCTGCGTAAATGAACAGCGTAAAAAGCGCGGAAAAACTTCACAAGATGGGCGCGAACTTGTCATCGGTTTCACCCTGACCACCACCGAGTCCCATAAGATTCCGGCCGACGGCTAGGAAGATGAATGGGGGTGGAGGCCAAAGCCCCTTTGTTCGTCACTCTTGATGTGTCCAAATAAATGTTATTTCTCTCTCTCTCTCTCTTTCTCTGAAAGAAGCCAAGAAAGAACTACTGATACAACAATAAATGTCATGACGACGCAACACTTTTATGAGCTTTTACAACAAAAAAACGAGGCACTCCAAAATCCACTTATACAGGCGCGCTAATATATGAATACAATCGAAATACTGCCGCATTCACAGACTCAGAAGTATTATTTACTCGTTCTGGCGGCAAGCGCTGAATGCCAGGTTATCCGAACAAAAAGCCAACTTACAAGGGTGCATGTTCAAGTAATGCTTGCTTGAAGCATACTAGATTGTTGTCGTGAATCAAATAAAATTCCACAATCTCGCCTCATGCAGTTCTGTTATGTTATTGTTCTTTTGCGCAAACTGACTTGACAAGCATTCTGATCTTGGCACATCATTTTATTTCTGACGATTACAAGAGGTGTGTATCAGATCAAGGCGAATCACCAGTGTACACTTACTGTGCTGCCGGAGGTGTCAACTGGACGAGGTGTCGCTGTTTGGTTCGATGTATAGTGCGGGTCGCACATACTTGATGCGTGCCTTCTGTTGCAACTCGAGCAGGTGAGTTTGACGTGGCAAGAACGTGCCTGATGTCCTCGGGACGTGCATCGACAGCAGCGGTTGTCTTTCGCAAGCATTCCTTTCTTCGAATCGATGGCAACGTTCGCGTCACAAGCGCGGTGCCATGTTTCTTCGACTTGCAGAAAGAACACTAACCTCAGCTGTTCGATGTGTTGTGTAGTACGGAAACCGTGCTGGTGCTGCCGCTTCGAGTCCTCTGTGCACGGTCATCCAGCAGTCGGTCATTAAAGGGCTTCCACTGCTTCCGACTTTCTGGCTCTATACGTGTATAGGTGAGCAGCTCCTTTAAATCCGCATCAGATGTAGCAGCTGCCACGCTTGGCTTAAAGACATTGGCAGCAGACCCATTTTCTCTTAGTGCCTGACTGCGCTTCGCACGTGAGTATGCCAAACTGATGTCGTACGGTAGGGCTTTCTGTAAATTGTCAATCAAAATAGCGGAAAAGCTAAGCGTAGGAACATTTAGTGCAGTTAGACAACGGATATTCAGCTGCACAACATCGTAAAGTCGCCTAAGGCCGCGGACGTCGCTTCCCGACTGGATGTGAGGTAGATTGCGAAGCGCTGATAGGTGGTTTTGCTCGATCCGTTTTCGATCTCCAAGGCGTTCCTTCAATAACTCGATGGCGTCTGCATAACAGGCTTCGGAAGTCGGAAAACCACATATCGAAGCTGCCGCTTCACCCCCCAGATAATGGCGTAGATAGAAGAACTTTGTCGTTGTTGACAAAGCGTTGTTCAGGTAGACAGTTTGCTCAAACTGCTCCCAGAAAGCCGACCATTCATGTTTATCTCCTCTAAACGTTGGCATGCCAAGGTTCGGCAGCCTTAGGCCAATTGCAGTCGGCACGTCAAAAGGTGATATGTTTGCGTTCTGAGGAGCAGCCGCTGCTGTACTGTCTTCATGTAGCAAACCGTCTATCTTGCAGCGAATCTCAGCGAGCATGCTTATAGCTTCGTCGTTATACTCTGCTGCCGCGACATACTCAGCTTCGAGCTCCTCGTCCGCTACGTGCTCCTCGAGCGCATCGTTGATCTTCGAGAGCTCGTTGTTGCTCGCTGACAAACTTTCATAAATACCTGTGAGTTTGGGCTTGTCCGCGGTAGGGTCACTTAGCAGTGACCTTGCTTCTTGCAGGAGCTTGGTGTTCTGGGCTCGTCGAGCGGAGCGCTTGGTCTTGAGGCAATCCATTGGATCCGGTGTTGGAGTCTAGTCCGGTCTACGCCAATCAGGAACAATTCGTTGCAGTCCTCGCCGCCCGCAAAACGACGTGGTCGAGTAGAAGGTCCCCTCGAGTCGTGCGATGAAGGAGACGTGTCCGCACGAGGGGTTTCGGCAACGCGATGTAAAGGAAAACTACCGATCGGCGAAGAAACCAGACCGAACGCCGTTTCTCGTTTTCAACTTCTTCTTCTTCTGCAGTACTAGCCTGCACACGTTTATTCCTTTTCTTTTCCAACAACGTGGTCTTTACTTCTTTTGTGGGCGTCGTCTTCACGCTACCTTACAGACCCACAGGCGGCCGTTTATGGAGCTCGTCACTTGCACTTGTTGCCTCGGAAGGTAGGAGTGATTTTCCCGGTTCGCCAGTGCTTCGATATGCTTGGGACACTTCCTCCAGCGGTGGTGCGTTCGAGGACTGTCGTTTTCTGTGGCCTTGAGTTTTTCTGATGAAGACGTAGCAGATGAAATCGGCGTCTCCACAGCATTGCTGGGCTCCTCTGATGACGTTGTGGGAGATGACAACGTTGCGGTGTCCCCAGTCAGCGCAGAAACGTCATTGTCACTCGTTGTGCATGGAGACGCGGCATCAACGCCGCTGGCGTCTTCTGTCTTGGCGCCATAAAAATCAGTATCGGTTGCGCTGTCTTCATTCCAATAATCTGGAATCTTTTGGGGCCGGGGCTTGGTTTTGGATTGGAAAACTTCCATGTGCCTCGAAGTTCCAACTTGGCTTGTTCTCTTCGAAGCACTCTCTCCAAGTTCTGGGAATTCTTTCAGTGACTGTGAGGTGCTCTGCGCTGCGTCTGCGTATGACTTGGAGCGGAAGCAATTTTTCGTCGCGTGGTCCCCATTACAGCGCTTACACTTGGACACACAATCCTCAGATGTATGGCTGAAGGTGCCACATTGTTGACAGAAGGGTGTTGTGCAAGTAGCGGCAACATGGCCTTCTCTGCTGCTGAGTGCGCATACTCTGCGCATACCCCGATACTCGAGCATCACGTGGTGACCTTGAATTCTTAGGAAGTTAGGGGCGGGCTTGGTCATCTCAATTCGGATGATGCGGGTACCAGTGTACGTTGATTGATGTCTTTGCAAAGTAACAAATGTGATACCTTCGCTTTTCCATATGGCTGAAGAGCTGAAATAACTGCGTCATCTGACACGTACGGTGGTGGGAGGCGGAACACACTGACTTGTACGCTTGGCGCCCCGACTGCTTCAACTTGTACCTTGTGACCTTGTAACTTGAATATTTGGTTTACCATCACCTTGGTTGCTTGTGCAGCCGACCGAGCCGCAACTAGAAACTTCGATGCTTCGAGGTGTTGCAGCAACAGAACCCCTTTACTCCCCATGACGTCTTCGAAGCCATCGGTGATCTCGTTGACGGACGCCTTCCCCTCCAAGAAGGTGAAGTTGAAGCAGTGCTCCTTGAACGTGAGTGCCACAGGCCTTGACGCCATCCTCACTGGTCCCGGCAGGGGCCGACGACGACGGGACCAGGCCTCAAAAAAAAAAACTGGCTGGCAAAGTCGCGAGTGGACACCAGGCAGCAACGCCGCCGGAATGCTGGCCGCGTTGCTCTTTAAAGCGGCATCCGTTCGTCCCTCGTTGTAGTAGTCATAATATGTAACAATGGTTGCGTTTTGACCTGCAAGGTGGTGCCGGTGGGAGATTTCTCCTGTGTTTTATTGAACAATAAAAAGTTCGTGGCCTGCGCGTTCAATAAAAGCTGAATGCTCCTATATCTTGTTCCCCATTCGCAGCTATTGGCATGTACATCGAGCAATATCGGACGATAAAGGGTTGCTACATTATACTCGATGGGTGTAACCTCCTTAGTTAAAGAAAGGTTTAGCGAGCGTTGAGCCACAGTACGACGAATACATTGAACTAGTGTATACCATGAACTCGAGGTGCTTAAAGGTGGGAAAGGGATACGAAGCGCAAGCCGTAAGAAAGTAAAAGCCGAATTCTTCTGTGTCTCATTTCCCATTAGCAGCCATTGATATGTACATTGAGCACTATCTGACAGGGAAAGGTTGCTACGTTATACTCGCTAGGTGTAACCTCCTCGGTTTTAGAAAGGTTTATTGAGCGTTGGGCCGCACTGCCTCAACTACAGTGAACTAGTATACGCTATAAACTCGAGGTGGTTAAAGTGAGAAGTAGACCCGAAGCGCAAGCTGTAAGAAAGTGTGCGTGTGCCACCTCTCGTTTAGTTCTTGGAATGTCCGCTGTATGGTGGTACTTCTCTATGAAAAATAGGGAGCCTACATTAACAGCCGTTTTTAGGGTGGAGACATCCTTATAAATGCCTCCAAGAAACTCAGCCAAGACCAGCGGGCAACGGGGCACGCTGTTGCCAGCTTCCACCAAATTCAGCGTAGTTTTCTGTCCGCCGCCATTTTGGAGCCAGCCAACACACAACACCTGTGCTTTTGACAGCGGCGGTTCTCAGGGTCGTGTAAGCGACCCAGTTCTCAAAGTGAGCGCAGGAAGAAATTCGCAGCCCACACACAAACACTTGCGACATAATACTGAGGTTACGCTGACACGAACGCAAGCGTGGCGACAGCTCAGACTAGCGAGCGCGTCTCCGTACGAACGCGCGGACGCGTCCCGTCTGTGGGCTTCCTACTC
The DNA here is from genome assembly GCA_013436015.1 of Rhipicephalus annulatus. Lineage (NCBI taxonomy): Eukaryota > Metazoa > Arthropoda > Arachnida > Ixodida > Ixodidae > Rhipicephalus > Rhipicephalus annulatus. The sequence goes on from WOVY01000152.1 coordinate 618,259, forward strand.
GCAATGCGTGGACACAGCAACGACAACTTCGGTTATCTACTCATTCGCGAACACCGCCAAACACATATACGTGTGCCGCAGGAAAAAACAGTGAACGAAATACGCAGTACTCACAGAGCAAATACGAGACGCACTGGTGGGCTCCCAGCCGTCTCGCTTCACTTGAGCCAGCCATAAATGTCGTCGGCCAGGGCTCGTTGGGAAGCGGAACATTCGCACCCCCTTTCTGTTGTGGTTAGTGCAGAGCGGTACGCAGCATCCAGGCATTCTAAGGCTTCACCGGCAGCGTTTAACACGCTACCGCAACGTTCGATGCCGTATTATTGAGAACTAAACGCGACCGGGCGTAGACGCAGTGCGGGCACCAAGATGGGGCGACAGCGCGGCGTTGCTGTCTGGCAACATTGTGTTTTGGCGGGTGGCGGCGCGTTGGCGGCATGTAGTGGGTCAAAGGCTGACATCACCCTAAACACGGCCGTTCATGTAGGCTCCCTAATGAAAAATATATGATGAAAAGTTGCGAGATGGTGGTACTTGAGTGTTGAATAGATGGACAAACGGACACACAGACAAATGCATGGATGGACACATGAACGAATGCAGGGGCGGATGCATGGACGAACGCAGGGACGGACGCACGAACAGACGCACGCACGATCGGGCGGATGGACGCATGGACGGTCACACAGATAGACGCCTGGACGGACGAATGCTTCGCCCCACTCTCACTCCATATTCACACCGTAGATATGCGGCCAATTTTTTCCCCTAGTACTTATGGAAGACCTACAATTGGCACCACCAGTAAACGTCTGTTGCATATGAACCTCTATTTTAACAACGAATTGTGAAGTTAGAAGCTACACTTCATTTTCATTTTTTCGGAATGATTTCTGAAGTTTCTATCGCGTAGGAAACATTTCTGATGTTTCTATTGCGTAGCACAAAAGCACAAAGCCTGCACTACTTCATGCTTCCGCTGGCTGTGGTGAATCCAATGTAGTCTGTTTCTTTCTCTATTTTGGGTAACATATACTCGAGAGGTGTATACTTGTCATGCACGGCCACTTTTGGTGGCCCCACGTCACGGCAATTAACGGGCGCCGTACTTCCCACTGACCGTGGGAACGGCGTGCGCATGAAAGGGAGCCGAGAAGTGCAGAATGGGGTGCTCTTCTTGGAACATCGCCATCGACGATTGATCCTTTTGTAACTGTGGCGGCGTCTGCAAGGTCGTGGAAGGCCGCGATGTACCCCGAACAAGGATTAGGCTACCTGACGCACCGGCTGAGAGGCAAACAGTCTGACAGTTCCCCACGGGGAAAAGCATGGGAAAACCTCTGGTGGCCAAGCCATTAGACAACAACCGAACAGGCTGTCACTCTCGCTAGTTGATGGCCCTCTCCCAATTAAAAAGGGGTGGGGTCAATATATTTTTGGGGCGGAGTTTCCATCAATTAAACGCGCATGATTGGACCCATGTAGAGGTCTCTTGCCCCCAAGGAAGAGAGCGAGGAGACACGAAGGGGATTAAAGCGCAGGATTTTGCCCTGCTAGGCAGACTAGTCGCTGACCAACATGGTGTAGAAACAGATAACAGATCAACAAGCATCTCTTCTAGAAGTTTTTAGTGTGGCTCTGTATCGGCTGGCCACCTAAACTTAGCCGTTCGTCTAGTTGTGACGCGATATTAACGTCTGCAACGTAGACATTGGGACTTCGCCTCGAGTTAGCTCAACCTGCTCGAAGTCACCTGCAAGCACTAGCCTCCCGGAGCCACCAGCGTTGCAACACCGCCGACATCGCAGCCGTGCCAGAACTCTCTTCAACTTCTCGCATGCGATCGTCGGGGACGCAACGCGGCCGGTCATCACACGTGCGCCTTCACCTGTTTATATCTTGGAACTTTCTCCTCCGTAGTCTATTGTTGTTAGTTTGTGTAGTTTGTAATAGTTCTCTTTCGTAAGCTGAGTTATTGTTTGTTATATATTTTTGTTGTATCAAGTGCTTATGTATTTTGTTAGTTGTATTGAAGTGTTGTACTAGATCCGTGTGCTGCAATAACACCACAGTAAAGTTAGTTTTGTTTTCTCACGTTTCTGATCTCTTCACTGTCTCTGCTTGCGTACGGAACGAACCAACCTGCTGTCATTCCCGTCGCCGACTTCGCGCTGGCGACGCTAGAGTAGCAGCTTGTAACAATACTAAATAGACCAAAGATGTTTTTTATCGGAATAGTGTGTCTGATGACCTGGTGGCGTGTGTTTGTAGGAAAGGTTATCGTAAGCTAGTTCGTCTTGGAAACAAAGTAGAGTAGGAGCCACAGATGCGCCTTCGAATCTTTGTCCATCGGCAAACAGAAACACATTCCATGGTTACTTGAAAAGCTGTTGAAAAACCCTTTAAATGAACATATAATGCTCAAATCAATTGATCATTTTTCTAAGCTTAAAACCTTCTTTTGCTGACTTATACACTCTAACTGCAGTGAATAATGGTACATATTTTACAGGTTATCACTTGCATCCTACTTAAAGTCAAATGCTGCAACTTCTCAAAGTTCATTCGACTTCCTTTGAACGGGACACAAAGAAAACTTTCATAAAGGCCTTATTTCAATTCTAAAAAAATATAGCTATTAGCATTGCAAATAGTCACGTCCCGCCTCATTTTACGTAACAATATTGTGCAGGTTAGTTAGGTCATGATAAATATGCCCATTTTTCTTTATACGTAATATATTCTAAACGAATTCGATTAGAAATTATTCGACTAAAAACACTATTAGCTTCGAACCTAAAATTCATTATTCACACAAGCCTAGTACTAAGCTATGAAGTAGTAACATAACTTACTGAACTGAACTTTTAGAATCTTTCCAGTATGAGCGGAGTTTTGTAATTTGCCACTTGCTAATTCCTAATACGAACGAAAATTTCAAATTTTAGGAGCGCAAAACAGTGAGAATCTGTGAAAACAACAACCTTCGGACCACGGTTTTTTTGGTATATTGCAATCAAAATTAAACCTAATCACTGGAAAAGTAAATTTATAATATCATCTGCGATATGTGTTTGTGAATTGTGTAAAGTTTTTTTTAATGTCTGTGATTATTAAAACTTGGGTCTGCAATATATTTCATATTTACTTTATTCCGAAATGTCTTAGGCCACTGCATAGTTTGCATTAGCAAGGTAGTCAAGCTCATGTACCGCTAGTGAAATCAAGCTTGATGCTAAGCTAACAATTTTTACACTTGAATTAATTGAGGAATCACTTGTTGTTAATTCAAAATTATGAAATGACATACAGGTTTTTTTAACAAAAATGTTAAAGGCAAGTTAATATGCATTGAAAAGGTGTTTTTAAGACTTGGTACGCCACTTACTGCAGTGAAACTGCCTTTACATGGGGTTACATGTGATTATGACACATCACCTGCATTGCAGTCATCCTCGTACAAAGTGCAGACTTGGGCTAAATAAGATAAACTGGAGCTTGGAATTGCTGCGATAATATTATAGTTATCAATATGGTAGCCTGCCGAGCTTTCAATTGCAGGGTCCTTATTGATTCCATGTTGCAATATCAAACTTTGATGTGCTTTTGGGAGCAAGAAGTTTTCTAAACTTAGATAGTTACAAGTAAATAAGCCTATCATAATAATTTGGACTAATAACTATAAAGTCAACTGAACAACAATGTTATCACAACCCCTTGAAGTAAAGCTGTAATAAACATCCATGAACAAAATGTAATTTTATGCGGGAAGTTCACTCACAATGTTTAACAGTCAATAACTTTAGTTTAGTCATGTTTAAACATACCGCAGGGGTGCCTGCGCAAGTAGGCGTTTGGTGTGTAGCGACACCACGAACCCGAGATAACGGGGGAGTTTCGATTCCGTCCCACGCCTAGTCGTGCGTGGCTTTGCCGTGTCCGAGGAAAAGGGGATCCTGGGGGTTGAGCCGACGCTGGGTGATTGGACCGTTAAGGCCCCCCGGCAGAGGCAACACACCCCTTTGGCCCCGGCTTCATGTAGACGGCACCCCTGAGCTGACCCACCCAGGGGAATCGGCAGTCGCCTTTTCCTATCTCTCTCTCCCTACATCTTCGCCTTTATCTGTTGCTATTTATCTGTCCTGTCTTCTACTCTCTTCCATTTACTTCCAGACTTCCTAGGGGCTAGGGTTAACCCTGTGCAAATAGCCTACCTTGGTCTAGGCGCATTGGGTTATAGTGGCGTTGTACGGCTGGCGTCTGCAGGTTGCAGCATTTGTAAACTTGTAGCGTCCCCTCGGTGGGCTCCATGGTGGGTGGCCGCCAACGCTGCTGAACAACAATAAGGAAGACATGCATGGAGCATTCCCACTACTGTCTGATCGTACCGGCTTAAAGCCGGTACGCACCGATGATCTCACCAGAGAAAGATTGGCCACCCTGGTGCAGTATCTGGCCACCCCCTCCCGTAGGCATTTGTCAATTAACTCACGGCCCTCAGTCCCCACCAGCTGCGGAGCAACTGACCACGGCGGCGGTCAGATCTGCAAAGCAGCAGAGGGTGCTAGGAATCTCTGGATACGGACAGGCCACCATTGGAACTTGAACTTAGCAACGTTTAACGTTAGAACTTTATCCAGTGAGGGAAGTCTAGCTGTAATATTCGAGGAGCTAGAAGGCATTAAATGGGATATAATAGGGCTGAGTGAGGTTAGGAGGACAGATGAGGCCTATACTGTGCTACAGAATGGGCACGTCATTTGCTATCGGGGCTTGGCAGACAGAAGAGAACTAGGAGTAGGGTTCTTAATTCACAGAAACATAGCTGGCAACATAGAGGATTACTATAGCATTAATGAAAGGGTGGTAGGCATTGTAATTAAACTGAATAAAAGATACAAAATGAAGGTAGTACAGGCTTACGCGCCTACATCCAGCCATGATGACGCTTCAGTTGAAAGCTTCTATGAAGACGTGGAATCGGCAATGAGTGAGGTGAAAACACAGTATACTATAGTAATGGGCGACTTTAATGCAAAGGTAAGGAAGAAGCAGGGTGGAGACCAGGCAGTAGGAGATTATGGCATCTGCACTAGAAACGCCAGAGGAGAGCTACTAGTAAAATTCGCAGAACGCAATAATCTGCGTATTTTGAATACCTTCTACCGAAAACGAGAAAACCGCAAGTGGACATGGAGGAGCCCTAATGGCGTAAATAAGAACAAAATAGACTTTATAATGATTGCACACCCAGGAGTGGTGCAGGATGTGGAAGTGGTTGGCAAGGTAAGATGCAGTGACCATAGAATGGTACGGGATCGAATCCGCCTAGACTTGAAGAAGGAACGACAGAAACTGATACGCAAGAAGCCAATCAATCAGCTAGCACTGAGAGGGAAAGTACAGGAATTCAGAGTGTCACTGCAGAACAGGTACTCTGCTCTTAGCGAGGAAACCAACCTTAGCGTAGATACACTGAATGATAATCTGACGAGTATCATCACGGAGTGTGCAGTGGAAGTTCGAGGCCGGGTAGCTAGACAGGACACCGGCAAGCTTTCCCAGGAAACGAAGAACCTAATTAAGAAGCGTCAAATTTATTTATTTATTTATTTATTTATTTATTTATTGAAAATACCTTACAGGCCAGAAGGCATTGAGTAAGGGGGGTTACAGTAAAAAAATCGCATGTAAATTTCAAAATAAAAACGGTACAATGTCGGTTAGTAATAAAAAAAAATTAACAAAGCAATAAGTCAGCAATACGTAAACATGGCGATGAAGTATATAAGAACACTCCGTAACATAAAAACGCTCGGAAAAGAAGTAAAAGAACGTCAAGATGAAATATTAAGGAAATGCGTCTGAACTTTTTGCCGAAACGTGTTGGGGTTGCTATCAGAGGCGATATCGTCGGGAAGATCATTCCACATGCGGATGGCTTGTGGTAGTGCGGATGTGTTGAACGCGTTCGTGTTTCCAAAAATGCGAGTGAAGCTGAGATGGTTATGTAATCTGCGTGACGTGTAGAGCGGGCGTTGAAGGTGCAACGACGATGTTTTGTTACTGTAGACGTACTTATGAAATAGGCATAACAAGGACACGTGACGACGAACATTTAATGCTTGGAGGGAATGATGGAGTTTAAGCTGAGTCACACTGGAATTGATGTCATAGTTTCTAGAAATGTAACGGGTGGCTCTGTTCTGGATTGTTTCCAGCATGTTAATTTGATACTGAGCGGAAGGGGACCAAACAGATGAGGCATATTCAAGTTGCGGGTGGACGAAAGTTAGGTATGACATTTTGCGAATGTTAGTGGGACAACGACGAAGGTTTCGGCGTAAATACCCCAATGTTTTGGAGGCTTTTGCACAAACGTTAGTGATGTGATCAAACCAGGAAAGCCCTGGTGTAAGGTGGATGCCAAGATACTTGTAAGAAGTCGCCGTGGAGAGCCTGTCACATTGCATATGGTAAGTGAAGTTAGATATGACCTGTTTACGTCCAAAAGAAACAACTTTACACTTATTAGTATTCAACCTCATAAGCCAAGTGCTGCACCAGTTAGAAATAGTGTTCAGATCATCTTGAAGGATGGAGTGATCGTTAGGACAGTTTATAGGTCTGTAGAGCATGCAGTCATCAGCGAAGATTCTGATATGCGATGATATGTTAGTTGGGAGGTCGTTGATGTAGATAAGAAAAAGTAATGGGCCAAGAACGCTCCCCTGTGGGACGCCAGAAGAGACATACGAAGAGGGAGAGGAAGAATTATTAACGATTGTGAACTGCTTGCGAAGTGAGAGAAAATTGCGTAGCCAAGATAAAGTGAGGGAGTCTAATCGGAGGGCAGATAATTTTGAAATAAGGCGACAATGGGCGACACGATCGAATGCTTTGGCGAAATCAAGAAATATGCAATCAGTCTGTAGGCCATTATTTATGTTGTAATGAATGTCTGTAGTGAATTCTAGTAACTGTGTTTCGCATGACATGCCCTTTCTGAATCCGTGCTGGTTTGAAAAGAAGAATTTGTTAGTCTCGAGGTGACTGTATACGTGGGAGGCGATTTTGTGTTCGAGGAGTTTACAACATATGCATGTGAGCGAGATTGGGCGATAATTTTTAGGTGAGTTCTTATCTCCGGATTTAAAAATGGGTACTACTTTGGCTATTTTCCAGTCGTCTGGAAGTTTTCCAGACGATAGCGACTGTCGAAAAATGTGGTATAATGTAATGCTAGATATGGAAACAGTATTTTTAATTACCTTAGAGTTGATATCATCTATACCAAATCATGAAAGTGTCAAGTACAACAGACAAAATAGAACTGGCAGAGCTTTCGAAGTTGATTAATAGACGTAAAGTATGCGATGTAAGAAGGTCTAACATGGAGAGAATTGAGCACGCTCTGAAAAACGGAGGAAGCGTCAAAGCAGTGAAGAGGAAACTTGGGATAGGCAAATGGCGGATGTATGCACTAAGGGACAAAGAAGGTAAAATAACTACCAATATGGATAGGATAGTTAAAATAGCGGAGGAGTTTTACAGAGATCTGTACAGTAGCCGAGGCAACCACGACCTTAATACTATAAGAACTAGCAGTAACCCAGACGACACCCCCACCGGTATTGATAGAAGAAGTCAGAAAAGCTTTGGAGAGGATGCACAGAGGCAAAGCTGCTGGTGAGGATCGGGTAACATCAGATCTGCTGAAAGATGGAGGACAGATTGTGTTAGAAAAACTAGCCACTCTATTTACGAGGTGTCTCCTGACGGGAAAAGTACCAGAGTCTTGGAAGAACGCTAACATCATCTTAATACATAAGAAAGGAGATGACAAGGACATGAAGAATTACAGGCCGATCAGCTTGCTCTCTGTAGTATACAAGCTATTTCAAAGATAATTGGTAGCAGAGTAAAGAAAACATTAGAATTAAATCAACCAAAGGAACAAGCAGGATTTAGAACAGGTTACTCAACAATTGACCACATTCATACTATCAATCAGGTAATAGAGAAATGCTCAGAGTATAACCAACCACTATACATAGCCTTTGTAGATTACGAAAAGGCGTTTGATTCAGTAGAAATATCAGCCGTCATGCAGACACTGCGGAATCAGGGCGTAGATGAACTATATATAAACATTTTGGAAGAAATATACAGGGGATCAACTGCTGCCATAGTGCTTCATAAAGAAAGCAACAGAATACCAATAAAGAAGGGTGTAAGGCACGGGGACACAATCTCCCCATTGCTTTTCACTGCGTGCTTACAGGACGTTTTCAGAAGCCTAGAATGGGAACAGTTAGGGATAAGAGTTAATGGAGAGTACCTCAGTAACCTGCGCTTCGCCGATGACATTGCATTGCTGAGTAACTCAGGGGACAAATTGCAACTCATGATTACGGAGTTGGACAAGGAGAGGAGAAAGGTGGGTCTTAAAATTATTCTGCAGAAAACGAAAGTAATGTACAACAACCTCGGAAAGGAGCAGCGCTTTGCGATAGGTAATAGTGCACTTGAAGTTGTAAAAGACTATGTCTACTTAGGACAGGTAATAACCGCAGAGCCTAACCACGAGATTGAAGTAACTAGAATAATAAGAATGGGGTGGAGCACATTCGGCAGGCACTCTCAAATTATGACAAGTAGATTGCCACTGTCCCTCAAGAGGAAGGTATATATCAGCTGTATCTTGCCGGTACTTAGCTACGGAGCAGAAACCTGGAGACTCACAAAGAGGGTTCAACCTAAATTGAGGACGACGCAGTGAGCAATGGAAAGAAAAATGGTAGGTGTAACTTTAAGAGACAAGAAGAGAGCAGAGTGGATTAGGGGACAAACGGGAGTTAAGGATATCATAGCTGCATAAAGAAGAGGAAATGGACATGGGCCGGGCATGCAGCACGTAGACAGGATAACCGCTGGTCATTAAGGGTCACCAACTGGATTCCCAGAGTAGGGAAGCGGGGTAGGCGGAGACAGAAGGTTAGGTGGGCAGATGAGATTAAGAAGTTTGCGGGTATAAATTGGCAACAGCAAGGACAGGACCGGGTTAACTGGCGGAACATGGGAGAGGCCTTTGTCCTGAAGTGAACGTAGACAGGCTGATGATGATGATAATGAAACAGAAACACCAAGCGTGCGCGGAGAGTGCAGCAAAGCCACAGTGAAAACTGGTAAAGCACCATTTTAGGTTTTATTGCAAACTCTCTTGGGACCAATACAAATACGCATGCACGATACCCACTACTCAATTGATTCATTCGGTGGCTGATGATGAACTACTAAGACTGAGCACGCTCGGTTAAAGAATTTAACGTCCACTCGTTACGCAAGTTATATTGAGGGACGCCTATTTACGCCTTTTGTGTCACCTAATTTTTTCACTCTTTTACTGTGCTATATTACGTATATTATCGCGGAAATCGGCGCTTCGTTAAAAAAAAGGAAATCATTAACATAGAAATAGAAAAAAAGCAACTTCATGTTACAACCTATTGTCGTTCTAAAAGGGAAAGAAACGCTGTGTCAGGGTCTATAACAATATAATATAGAAGGCTATTATATTCACGTTTAGTTTCAAGAAAACCATATTTGCATGAGCTGCTGTTCGGCACATATATTCCCGTATTATAAGAGATGGTCCCGTTTCAATAAGATGTAGGTTGGCGGTTTGATGAAATATTTTTATCGAGACCGGTTTCGTCAATAGTTAGGTTGATATTTTATGCCTTGAGGACTAACGGCCATCCAAGTGCAGTGAGAATCTCGCTTGAACTTCTTGTGAAGTTTTTATCACCCGTCACAAACCAGGTGGCATGTTTTTGGATGTGCTCCAATGCATTTATGTTCACCTTTGTTGCCGGGTGCCAGGCAGCGCAAGCGTATTCTGAAACCAGGCGTACATTCGAGACGTAAATAATGTGTTTAGGAGCAGAGAAGATGGTTCTTAAACGCGTCGCAGGAAGTTGCACACGCGACTGGCTTCAATTGAGACCCTGTGAATATGATCACTATATGATAGTGATAGTGTGCTGTTTATGACACCACCAAAATACTTATATTCATTTACAATGAAAAGTGGTATCTTTTACATCCAAGTACCTGTGAAAAAGGCTGTTTCTTTATGATAAACCTAATTGCACTGCACTTTGACGCATTACGATCAATTTCTTACGTACTGCACCATGCTAATATTGAGTCAAAGTCTTTCTGCAGTTTTTCGTTATCCTGCATGAACCTAACAATATATATGCAGCAGTCACGTGCTTACAATCTGACTAGACTCTCCCCGCATGCAGCAACATCGTTGATATTAGCCGAAACGAGAAGCGGCCCCAGAGGCGAGCTTTGTGGACGATGAAGCGCTATCGATAATGATGCATTGTCTCCTGCATCACAAATAAGCTTTATTCTCGCCATTGTGTTAGTAGATATATTGAGACAAGGCAATTTAGGTCAAACAAGCGAGTGTGAAACAGAACCAAAAACTTGCTAAAATATAGAAAAATGCAACCAATTTAGTTATTGGAATTTAACATTGTGATGATGTCAAGGTGATTTCTATGAGTTGATTGTCGCAGCAAAATTCTTTTCGGCAATTATGGTGAATTAGACAGCACAAATTGTCAGTCTAAAGATGCTTTACTCAGTTTGACTATGTAATATGCTCAAGAGTTTCACAGGACACACACTTTAACGGAGTACGCTGATGCGTGGTTCGTCAAGTGCGTGGCTCGTCACTATATTTGAAAATAGAAATCGCATTTGTTCCCACTTGGAATCTCACAGCAACCGGCACCGTTCCACACTGTACACTTTCAAAACTGGAGGAATCATGAAATTTCTCCGGCTCACATATTAGGCGCATCGCATGATTGTGACGGATGATGCCGTGGTGCCGTAAAAAAACTTGGGCTATCTTTCACGTCATGATTGCGTCATCCTATGGCGGTGGTTTTTTTGCCCCATTAAGGCTCACGCCACTTACGCTGTTGGTCGCTATTTCAGTTTAACGGGGTACCTAAAGCTTTGCCCTGGAATATATTAGGCAACTTGGGCTTGCCTGTTTACGTATCTGTTAGTAGTTATTGGTAAATCCTTGCTCACTCTTTGTATTACGGGCAAGGGAAGTTGTCGGTGTGGTATTTGGCCAATATTTTCTGATACATCTTGAGATCAGGATGTGCCGCCGACACTGGTTACAAAGATTTCCATATCTGTCCTTGCCACCAGCAGCTCGAAAAAACTGTGCTGAAGGTATATTCAAGCTTGTGAGTAAGGAACATTTCTCTGTACGAACTTTTTTCGCAAAAATACAGAAAAATTACCGCATAAGCGTAAAAAGACTGCCAGAAATGTACCAATCATTTCATCGTCTCCAGCTACCATGCAAGCTTGCTCACGTTTCTTCATTTTTTGATTATGGCAAAATTACTTACTGCCTCCAAAGTACTTCCCACATTCTCATTATTTTTATTGCCATCACTGCTTTCATTAGGTTAAGGGTTTTTTAGTCTGTCAACATGGCTGAGGTAGGGGCAGGTGAGGATTAAGTTATATTCAGCTACTGTAAATTCATCTTGCTTCAATATTGTACCTGTGTCTTTGTCCCTACTTAAAAAAACAGGCGATGTCACAAAAACTATGCTTTCTTTTTCTTTCGCTCCAAGTACACTGAACACTGCCGGATTTCCCCGCTCGAAACTTTATTGACCTCAAGGACGTATAATCTGCTAGCTTTTGTGGAGACGTAAAAATAAGATATCTGAGGTACCTTGTTTCTATCTCTCGCAGGTCAAATGCTGGAATGAAGACCGTGGTTGCGACGTCATTTTGCCTGCATCAGAACTCAACAAACACTTTTGCAAGGACTGTGACCTCCACTGTGCTTACTATCCTAGATGTTCAATTATCGTATGCTGTAATAATGTGTGCGCCCACATGCAGAGCGAGTGCATGTATCACGTGATGTCGGTGCCAGTGGCGAGTCCTCAAACAAACTCATCTAGCCAGCATGCGACAATGGTGGCTTTGAATGCAAACATGTACACACGTGTAGGTGAAATCAAAGACACTTTAGATCACCTTACGGAAAAACATAGCACCAAAGTAAGTACCTCAATGAGATTTCACATTGCATGAACATGGTGAAAGAAACACTGCCAGAAATCTCAAGCAGAACTAGAGTGGTGGGCAGTGTCGTGTCTGCCTCAGAAGTATTACATGAAACGCATAATGACCATGATCGAATGCTGCAAGAGATTTCAGGAAGAATAAGAAATTTTCATGGAACTCTGAAGGAGGTTTTGGAGTAAACGAAGCGATGTGTCTAATAGCTGAAAAAAGATACAGTAACTACCTTGAGAGGGGATTTTAAAACAATAGTTTGTGCTGAGGGAAGCGTGCTAAAAAATCCATGAGAAGAGATCTTTAGGATGTCACAAAGGCGGTCTACAGCAACTGCGCAGGAACTGTTGCCGCAAACCTTGATACAAAGGAATGTAGAACCAAGCTGGTTCGATTGTAAAAAATAACGAAAAAAATCACAGCCTCAAGCTGAATTCCACTTAAGCGACACGAGTTCTCTGTAGAAGGCCCGAGAACACTTGCAAATGGATTTTGTGCTAATGACAAGAAAAAAGTGTACACATCCGGTTATCAATTGTCACCAGGCATATATTTTGAAAAAGGCGGACAACATGTTTTGGGTTGTCCGCACATCAGGCTGCACAAAGGAATCATAGGCAGTGTTTTTATGGCCTTTTGACAAGAACTTCAGGCTGGCCATCAAACATGCATCACAAGGCAAGTTTTGACGAAGACTGATCGTCGCCACTGATACTAAAGAATATGCAGGCCTAATACAGAGCGCAATGTTGGAGTATATCCTACTGTCTGCTCATTTCGCTTTGAAGAACTGGCACTTGAAGGATATTTCTCGAACGAAAAGCTTCAGGTAGTTTGGGAGGCTGTTTCTAAAAACAAATCCCACAGATTAGGTGAATTTGAAGAAAAAAACCTTGTGGCTAAGGCTCAAATGGCACTACTGCCACAAACGCATCCGATATAAGTGAATTAATTTGCAGCTCAGGTGTGCTTGCTTTGCTGAAGACACTTAGGCATTTACGCCACATCTTTGCTGGTGTGTAATACTGCATGTATCTCTTGGAGCGACTGATTTTTAGTATCAATGCGTTTGAATCAAACAATCGAGCACTAGCTTCACACAGTAGTGTTAAAAAGCTCGTTTCACAAAAATTCTGATGATGGTGTCGTTGGTTGTGGGCGAAAACTCGATAAAGTTCAAAAATAAAGTTACTAATAAGAAAACTTGGCTCAAGTAGTGATGCTCGAGACGGTTTCGCAAAAAAGCTATCTTTGAATGCCATGTGGTGAAAGAAGTGTTACTAAAGCTTGAAGTATTGCGGGACAGAAGTTCGCCGCGCCAGGTGTCGGATCATGTGGCTGATAACTGGGTCAATGTTTTAAAGGTCCACCTATCGGAACGTGCTCAATCAGTTTATTATATTTAACCATGATTATCAGCAAAAACTTAAAATATTAGCAGCTACCTGCAGCGAGAGAGATGTTCATTGAGAAAGAAAGTTGAGAGGTAAGACTAAATCAATTTTATCACGAGCTACTGAACGTTAGAAAAGGGGAACGTAGAGGAGAGGCGTGGATGATGATAAGATTGAAGTTGACGATGAGTCACAACCTTGAATGCCAGAAGGTATTTACACTCTTTTTTTAAATTCTTTCTCACACAAAAACGTGTTTAAAACTTTTAAATCATGTCAAGACTTGTAACTCAAGATCAAGACTTGGAACACCCGAAAGAACTTTTTGGGATACTAGTTGCTCCACAGAAGTCGATAAAAAGGTTGCCATCGATTACGGCCATACACAAAGAAACAATTTATGGTCTCTTTCTGGAGTTTCACAAAACTCGCAATTAGAACTGTTTGCATGGCCAGCACCACCTCTAGTTTGTAAGCACCTTGGCGAAGCAGCGAAAAAGAAGATGCGGCCGTCCGTGTTAGTGCGGTTTTTAGCCTCTAGGCGCCGCCACCAGAGGAGACCTGCCATCGCGTCGTCTTTCGCGTGAACGACTGGTGCGGCTGCTATATACGCTACTATACGGTTCAGCTTTCGTCTGAATTCGCACCATTTATACTCTATCGAAAACTTGCAAGCGCGAATCGTGAAGCAGTTGTTGTTCTAGGTAACAAGCCCATTTAAAAAGCATGTGTCGCTCACGCTTACTTGATTCAGGCGCTCGCTGGTCGTCTGCTAGGCCGATACCAGTGAGCGCATTCCAGTGATCCGCGGAAGATCGTTTTGTCACCATTCTGTTTGCTTGACGGAGTGTTGAGTTTAGGTCTGGATGAAAGTCGTTTATTTAAAGGAGCATTTGCTAGATGCTAGTTGTAAAAGCTTGGACACTTAATTTTCTCTTTTACAGGCTACTGTCTAGTGGCGTGGCATATAATAGGGAAGCCTGCACTTCATGCGCCAAATACCACAGAAGGCCACTTGATTGCTTTCAGAGATTTACATGAGCACCCGTTTTCTTCGTAAAGCTTTTGGGTATAACATGTGTTGTCACCAACAGAAAAGCAACTGCCAGAAAATGAGGAACTATGTTGGATGATTCCGTGGCCTGAGAACATAAAGCAATGAAATCGTGCTGGTACGATAATCAAACGAAAAGAGCCGCATATGTGCCAAGATTCTTGCAACTATGGCTGATGTTTTGAACTGGCGCTGTTGTTCAAGTCTGAAGTTTATTGCGACTGTGATAGGCGTAAAAAATTTGGCCTATTGTCAGCTGCTTGAGCTCGCATTTGTTGACGAATGGTTCTAACCACAATATACAGCTTCTCAGCTTTGTTTCTTTTTTTTATCCTCAGGCTTCTTAGGTAATGAGCAAAATGCCAAATGTCTGGTCAACCTGGACGCTTTTATCGCAAGGTTCACCCTGCCGAGTCTTAAGCACACCTTTATTATGACACTGTACGAGTACGTAATAATTGTCGCTTGCTTCGCGGATAAATCATGTGGTGCCTATGGGCTCTCAATCATCCTCAGGCCGTAATGTTAGCGGTGCACAAGGAAGTGATCGCGAGGCAGCACTGCTACTGATAGACTTATTCATTGACTGTTCGAAAGCAGCCCTGTCAAGCTCAGTAATGCCAATTGCCATGCAAGCCTAATCTTTAGCCACTACTTCGTATAGAATATAAAATTTTCGTGTTGTAAAGGACGGCTAAATATTCAAGTGTAGTTCGAAGATGCAGTAAGCATTAGGAGACACTAGGAGCCGGGCAAACACCCTCCCACGCACACCAGTGGCATCTGCAATATCATGGAACGACAGCTGTAGCATTCTTGATGACAACCTCAGATGCCTCATTCAAAGCGGAAAGTGATCACCGGTGGTGTGCGGTGGTGTCTCGCGTCGACAGCGTCACTAGGACTGCTCTGAAAATCATTATTAGGTGCATAGGTTATCATATGACGTCACAGATGATAAAACTTTGTGACAAATCGGAAGGTCACATAACATGACGTATTCATACTACTTCTTTGTATGGTTAAAATCGGCTGATCGTGTAAGCAGTGCGTAACCAGATGAGGGGCAGAAAGCTAGCAACGCTTCCAATCCTTGAGGCAGTAGAAAAACAACGTCACGTGGAGAAATCTCTTGGAGGGAAGCGGGAATAATTGAATACACTGAATAGAAAGAAAAAGAAGAGAATGTTTTTTTTTTCATTTCATTCGTCTTTATTGGATCATGAGAGTTTGTTTTTTCCTGATATCTGTTCGTTTGACATGCAGAATGGTAAAGTACTGTGGGACATACTGAGGATGAGGTTATAATAGGATGCAAGAAAAAATAAAACGAGAGTACTGTCAAACTAGAGTGCAAATATAGAACCGGCACCACGGCCTGATAGACTGCCTGTGGAATATGTATAGTGGGCATGGAAAGAAACGCGAACACGCTGTATATACCTTCCTTGTTGATTCACGTATATTTAGAAGCGTTTGTAGCTTAAATGACTGAATTAAAACGCTGTGTCACACGTGATTATATCAAAAACTTTATAGCATTCGTGCGTTGCCACCACGGTGAGAGCCCCGAGAAAAGAACACGCCACTATGTTCGTGTTACTTCTAACCCTCCCCCGCCCCCTACGTGCACGTAAAAGCCTGTGAGAAGCACAAATGTAAAAAAAATCGCACGGAAGCACAAGTTCACGAGCTTCCTCATACGCGCGGCCATTCAGCACCAGCTTCCCGTAGTCTATTCACACAACGCCGCCATGCGGCAGCGGCGGGGGGACCTGGAGTGCTCGCTTGACGGCCCGAGGAGAGTGATCGCCCAGGCACCGAAAAAATAGAGGAGGCACCTGGCACGGCCGATAATGCGTACGCAACGACGAGTGATGGCCAGAGATTGGCGTAAACTGTGCAGTAGGCTTGAACTGCATCTTCACATGGGTGAGGGTATTGCCGACTTTGTTGTCAGGTCTAGTTCGTGAAGACAACGGTAACGGTTATTTAATAAAGATCAATATGATATACAACAGCCCCGCGAAGAAGGGTGTTGTATATCAGTGTTATGAAGCGCAGTGGGTCCCTTCGCCGATTAGCAAAATGAAGAATGAAGGTGTAGTGCACACTTCGCAAGAGAACGTGCCGTAGGCATTCTTGGATTTTTGGACGGCCAATGTTACGACCACAGCTCCGCCGCGGTGATCTAGTGGCTAAGGTACTCGGCTGCTGACCCGCAGGTCACGGGTTCCAATCCAGGCTGCGGAGGCTGCGTTTCCGATGGAGGCGGTAATGTCGTAGGCCCGTGTGCTCAGATTTGGGTGCACATTAAAGAGCACCAGGGGGTCAAAATTTCCATAGTCCTCCACTACGGCGTCTCTCATAATCATATGGTGGTTTTGGGACGTTAAACCCCACGAATCAATCAATGTTACGATCACAGGTTTTCATTTCCTTGCGGTGCGCTCCAAGCATTCAACGAGAACTGGTGCCACGCCCGCAAATAACACGATGAGAACGTTGGATTTTACGCCATCACACTTCACTCTTGAAGCTGAAGCTCAGCCATCCACCAAGGCTTTACGAATGCAGTTTTCAGGCATGACACGCTTTCAGGCATGACTTCACTATAGTACATATATAAAAAATTGCCAGTAGCCTACATTTAATTACGTTTTGCTAATGTGACTAATGTCGTGAATTTTATCTTCTTGTCGTATATTTGTTCACACAAAGAAACAAAATATGCCGAATGCTCACCTAGTGCTGAATAAGTCAGTTATTTATTATTCAAAGCTATATCACTCTTAAAATTTCGGAATCATCTGTCTTTTTAACGTTGTTTTCTTTCGATGAGGCTTACCATGTTTACTTAAAGGGTTTTTGCAATATCTTGTTGAACGCCTTGAACTGAACGAATAAGCGTTTATTATCGTTGCATAGATGTACATAAAATGTATCTTAGCTTTTCTTCAACTTCACTTGCTCGATGTCAATCCAGTGCGGATACTTTTGGCCTCTTTTCTTTACTACAAAGTGCCACCATGGGCAAAATTCTAGTGCCTCTTGTCGATAAGATCTTTCCTTCCCATCGTTTTTTTCTGCGGCGGCTATTTCATTTTATTTTCATTTCTTATTTAAAGCTTTTCAAGGTGGCCTTGAACTGCCGAGAATCCCTGCTTTAATGAGCGGCAGGAAAGTCCAGGTTTATTGCAGGGTTTATTTATTATTCCGTGATAAGGCGCTAAGCTTTTTCTTCGCTGTGTATGAACTGTCGTTAAGCCGTATATATAGTTGCTGAAAGAAGTCATTGTCCTATTTTATGACGTTTTAATACATGCTTGTTAAGCAGCTGCTTGCACTCCTGCCCAGTCTATGCACTGTAAATAAGGAAAATGTCTCAAGTTGAATAATTTTGAGTCTCGAGTACACAATATTTTCGCAAAATGTTGAACTGTGTTCACTGTTTTATTAGCGCAATCAAAATCACTAGAACCTTTGCCTGGGGAAGCGTGGTTCCTCATGCTTCGTGCGTATCTATACTAAAATAACTAAGCTGAATGTGTTGTATTTGCAACACATCAAACTCGTTTTAATGTAGACCCACTCAACAACAACCCCGAATAAAACGAAGGGGTTTAGGCTTTACATTG
Source organism: Rhipicephalus annulatus (assembly GCA_013436015.1). Classification (NCBI taxonomy): domain Eukaryota; kingdom Metazoa; phylum Arthropoda; class Arachnida; order Ixodida; family Ixodidae; genus Rhipicephalus; species Rhipicephalus annulatus. The sequence goes on from WOVY01000152.1 coordinate 636,486, forward strand.
GAGCAATTCAAAGAGAACTTCAGTGATTTCTCGATATTCACTGATTTCATTAAAACTTTGAACGTGTGTTCTTGTTAGTACCGTGAAGATGCGTGACAAACTGTACAACCGTAACTCGTTCAGATCTTCAGAAAACCAAACTTAAGCATTTACAGCCAATTCTGGAATCACGCTTGTAAACACAGTCCACCTTGCTTGTGTGACGCAAGTGCCTACGCTTTTTAGAAACCCCGCCTTCCGCAAAACACAGATGGAATGCAGGTTTGCTTCCCCGATGTCATGATGACGCAAGCACAGTTCAGTTTTGTCAGCTATATACAGCATATTTGATCCCGTTTACGTGAGATCTTACCCTAAGCCACGTACAAAAGTCAAACTCTGCCTAGGCGGCATTGCGAACATTTCCGCCACCAGAGCCCGTATCACGGTGCTGGCAATAACTGGGTAGAGCAAAGCGAGCATGCATAGGTCGGCTGTTTTCTTTGGGGCTGAGACGTGGTTTTGCTGAAAATCAAGGACCTGTCATGCTTATTCAATCCATCCAGCTTATCTTCAGAAAAGTGGTAAGCTCATCAAAGTGAACGGGAGGCATAATGCAACAGATGTGTCAGTTATTTTGATGTGCTGAAACTCGCTCATAAATTCCAAGGTCTAGCGTCGCATAACATCGAGTTCTAGGCATGCACTCCAATATTCGTTCTTTAACGCCTATGAAATTTGGGCACACACATGATGATAAAGCGATGAAGTGTGTACGCGGGCAATAGATCTTACAATCAACGGTAAGAAGGAGGAGGAGAAAAGCTTAAGCGGGAGGACAGGGAGGTAGGCCAGTTCTTAGACCGGCTGGCTACCCTGTGCTGGCGAAAGGGGTGAGAGGAATGAAAGAGGATAAAAAGAAATGTTGTGAAAATAGAGAGACAGAAATCATAAAAAATAGTGACAGAGGAAAGGTAACATCAAAGCGGTAAGAACACTAAAGTCAGTCTTTGAGCCTAGTTGTCCGCAAAAAGCGCAGCAAAGCTTTCAAAGCCTTTTGGGCTGAGGATGGGCTCTGCCAATGATCGACCTTTGTCGGAACAAAGGTATGAAGCTCGCTTTATTTATCACAAATAGCCGCGGCGATTCTCATCTTTTCAGGTACATTCTCAATTCATATATCGTTTCCTGTGCGTTAACTTGTCTCATTACGCATTCTAGAATGATATGATAATAATGGTCTTCCGTTTGTATATGCCCTCAATGTAGATGTATGCGTATCCATTTTGAGAGTGTACTACGAATGGCAAGACCGAGGCCTCCGAGATAGCTACAGGAATCGCGGTGATCAACGGCAGAAAAACTTGATTGTGTTCACGATCAACATTTTGCAAATTACCTGTACGATGTACGTGTCCGCATTTGCTCGTTGGTTAAAACCGGGACTTCAAGCCTTCAAAACCTACATGCACCATTCTTTGTGGTGCGACATCTTCATATTATTGGTGGTCGCAGTGTATGCAATGTTTATCGCGCTTGTAACCGGTCGATTATTACATGGTGCGCACTGCGGTACGCGGCTCTGTTGAGCTCCACAATCAACGTTACCATCGTTATCCGTCAAAGCTACTGCAAAGAATACCATACATATATTATCACACTTTCTCATGTGACTGGCTCTGGAGAACGCGAGTAATTTGCTTACCAGCACGTTCGTACTGACCCGCTTATTTATCGCTCTTGCTATTCTGTTTCGCGAAAGCTATGTAAATCGATAAAACTGAAGTCCTTTACGTCTAAGGCAATTCACAAAGCTACGGTAGCGTCGACTGAGGTCTTTTCTCGTGGAGCGCAAAACGGTTACGTTCGCTCTTGTGTGGTAAGCACTTCATGATGGTTCGGCGGCGAATCCAACAGGGAGAGGAGACATTAAACATTATAACATTAAGACATTAAAACATTATAATGTTTAGCCTAATTATTTTAGTCTATAGCGACCTATAATTACCAATTATAATCGGTAATAAATAGGTCGCTATAGCGGTTGCGCCTCCTAGACCGGAACACCATTGGCTCATGCCACCGTCCGTGCTCGGTCGATCAGGGCCTGTTGCTGCACTGGGTCAGAGCTGGACAGGCTCGCCTCCCACTCAACTATTGTAGAATTATGATAGGGCGATATACAGGTGTTATTTTGGCACTCCCCGGTTATATGAAAAAAAGTGGTCATCTGGGGACAGAATGTACACTGCGGATTGTACATCGAACGGTCGTCTTGAACAATACATAAGGGTTCGGAAATGTTGATGATTGTATTCGATTTCGCGACGCCTGTGGTGCCTTATCTAATTTAGGGTTAGGCGGGGGTACTGTACGTCTACTCAGCCTAATGTGCTGCAGGATGTCAGTATAGGAAAGAAGGGGCTGGGGATCGTCCTGGTCAGCAAGAAGTTGCGCTGTGGGAGAAGCAGCGGAGGCACAGTGTAAGAGATCGTGAGCGGCGGCATGAGCGCGTTGATTGCCTCTAACTCCTGCGTACTCAGCTACCCAGCTACTCATAGGCGTTGTATCCACTGACCCTCTAGAGGACAGGCCGAAGCCTGTTGGAGAATTGAATGTAATAAGCGCCCGGCTTAACCTCTGGCGAAATTGCGATACGCCGCCTGAGAATCCGTGAGGACAAAGGTGGCTTTCGGGTTACGCATAGTCAAGGCTATACCGGCCTCTTACATGAATCTGATATCTATTCCGGTAGCTGAGATGCAGTCGACAACCTGTCCCCTGTTAACCACGGCTGCCGTTGTGCCGTCGTGCAGGGGTTTAGTGGCATGTATCCACAAAGGCGTCTTTACAATCCCAATTCTTGTCACATACTTTGGCTTTGGCAGTTCGTCTGTTCTTGTAATGAATGGGGTGCATAATGCTTGGGAAAAGCCGAGTGTGAACTTCGTTTTGCGATTCTTGTGGAAGTGAAATTTACAGATTACCTGCATTGGTGGATTTATGCCGAGACCGTTTAGTGTGGCGAGACCTGCCTTGGTACGTGCCAGCCAAATCACTTGGTTTGTGTGATGAGCATCGAAGAGCTCTGACGCTGTAATATATATGCCCGTCACGAGCAATCTGTCAGTCATAGCCCATGGTGGCAGTATCAGAAATTTTCGATGTGAAGGTCATAGTAGACGTTCTCATAAGAGTTCATCTTTTTTCAGGATGTGCAGGTACCGAAAGCTATAAATGACGCGACTGATCACAAAGGCTTGTACAAGACGCAAAATGCCCACCTCCTTCATGCCTCGGTGTCGATTGGCAATTCTTGATATCATTCGCAGGATATTTGTACAGGTAATACGGAACTTTTCGTTCTCACTTGTTGTTGCCTCAATTATTGATGTGCGCTCCAAAAACGCGCATGGTTTCCGCTTCCTTGACTGGAGATTGTTTAAGGTAAATATTCAAAGGAATGTATTTGCCGCGTTGCCTGAATACCAGCGATTCTGACAAAGGTGAGGGGGGAGCAATGAAGCCCACATGTTCGACTGAAGCGTAACACAGTATACACAGCCCGTTTAAGCAGTTTTTCATCTGTCCCATGCTGCCGGTGTTCGTTAATATGGTAGTTTTATAGGCGTATACTATGTGCTTGATTTTGAGTATCACACTGATTGCTCTAGGGAAATCGAATTATGCAATATTGAATTATAGTGGCGAGATTACGGTCCCTCGAAGTGTTCCCAAGTCTCGCATTGTGAAAGGCACTAATTTAGCGTTGCCTATACTCAATAGTCTGTTGACGATTGTGCAGAAAGTTGCGCACGTAATTGTATCTACGTTGACCGCACCCTATTTCAGCCAGATGAGCCAGGATAGCCAAGGGCCGAACATTATCAAAGGCTTTTTCGAAGTCGATCACGAGAATGGCGCGCTCATGTTGCGTGGCTTCACTAGGGCGATTGATTTTCCCGTATTTTAGGTGCAAAAAAACTTCCTGTACCAATAATTGTGCTTTAAAGCCAAACAAGTATTCGCGAAAAGGTCCTTAGCATCAATGAATTCAGTTAGCTGAATGTGCAGTGCCTTCTCTATTACCTTGCTGGTACAGAAGGTTAAGGAAATGGGATGAAGGTTGTCTATATTGATTGACTTTCCGTGTTTGAGAATTAAGGTTTTCGGACGATTTCTATTTCAGAAGAAGTATGTCATTGACCCAATAGTTATTATTGAGCTTAGTAAATATACTGAACATGTCGTCACTTAGCTTGGCCATCAAGGTGGTAGTAATTTGGTCAGAAGCTGGAGTCGGTCAACAACGCATCATATCAATTGCCACTCTAATCTCAAAAGTCGTGATCCATTTCAAGGTTTGCGATACCGCTGTAATCGGGGTCGTGGTCAGCACTCATGGAGGTATTGATGTATTTGCCCTCCAGACCTCAATATGGTTGAACAGTGTCTTCTGCAATAGCATGGATAGCCAACTGATGGTTTTAATGGGCGGCTCCACGTGATTATTCTGGGTCTATAAGATACCGGAGTAAGTGTCTAGCTGAATTAGTATGTAATATGCCCGTGAGTGCATCATACTACGTGAACCAATTGGTGACATATTCCTGTGCTCGTGCTGTAACTTCCGCGATGCAAAGTTTGAACTCATGGTTAGGCTTCTTGCGCTTCCATCATCTGGTCAGCCATCTGGCCTTCATTTGACCTTCCGTACCAGAGGTGCAGCAGGTGCCAATCTACTGCTGGTGTTTCCCGGTCGGCGTTCATTTCTTTGTTCGCATCCTTCCTCAGCTGCGTGAGTGTTCGTGTCGTGGGAATCGGGCAGCTGGTGAAACAGAAGGTTTTTCGTTTTGCAGAAAGCGTGCCTCTCCACCAGTAGGACTGATTTATCGCGTGCTTTATGACGGCCATATGTTATGGTGGTAAGGAAGAAATAATGGTCACTTCTCAGCGCATCCTCAGAGTTTAGCCATTTTGGGTGCAGAACATTGAGAGCCGTGGTAAGGTCTCAGCATGTGTCACGCAATACGCTGTTGCCTATTCGCGTGATTAGCCCGTATCTGTTCTAGGGTCCTTAGCAAGTGTAACTTGCGCCCTTTCGCACCTTCGATCATGTATCTCCTTTCCGCATGTTTGGCGTTGAAGTCACCCAGGAGTAGCAGGAAAGCGCATCGTGCTATGGCTTTCACCTTGCGAATGACCTCACCAAACGTATGGTGTCAATCCGTTGGGCGACTGTATATATAGAGATCATATATTGATTTACGGTACTCGTGGCACAGAAGAAATTGGATGAATACCTGTTTCTAGCTAGCGTCCCTGAGGGCAAGGTCGCGCTGTAGAGTGGCTCGATGGTTATTAAGGAGCATAAGTGCTTATATGCCATCGGCACTCGCGTGAGCAATATACGTAGAAAATTTAGCGTCACGTTGACTGGTATCTTGTAAAGCTATAACTCCTGGCACCAACTGCAAGGTTGCATTATAGTGATACATCGATGCTGCTGTATGGTGCAAACTGCGACAATCCAGCTGTATTACTGTAAACTGTGGACATCGCCTAGCCATCACGGTGAATGGTGAAGGCGTCGTCGCTATCTAGATCTATGTGCCAAGGCTGTAGCTCGCTTGTCAGGCCACCCAGACAGCTGCTTAGCCGCCTTGAGATTCCTGCATTCATTTTGTTGTATTACTAGTCGATTGTATTTTGCTACGATTGATTTCAGCTGAGCGTTAAGGATTTTTAAGTGCGCCAAATTTCTGGGCATTTCTGGCTTCGAGTGGGCTGACGTGGCTGGAAATGGATCGCTCTATTGCGTTGATTAGCGTTGCTGTAAAAGAACTTAATTTCTCTTCCAGAGCCTTGCCTGCCATGCCAGTCATGAAGGCCTGACTCAATCTGCTGCATTGGGTAGACCCAATGCCCGTTTCTGTAGTCTCAGAAGGTGCCAGGCATTTCTCGCAGTCAGCAGAAGTTGCTGAGGATGTCTGGAGATCCCGATTTTTATGTGTAGTTAATGTCGAAGACAGAAAATGTCCTGCTTTTGTTGCGCAACCAGCTGCTGCAGTCATCTGGCATTCCATTTTCTTGGTCGATAGTGCTTATGAGCTCTTAGATTACCTGGGAACCAGTAGTTTAAGAGCTAACTTGTGTACCTGGGAGGGGACCTTTGATACCCTGCTCACCTGAGTACCAGTTGACTTGAGGACCTGGGATGTCTCTGTGGGTGTCTTGTAATGCTCGGTGTGCTTCTGGGCTGACGGGGTTCCTCTGAACCAGGACCGTGATTTGAATCTAGACGCCACCCACTTCTTGAATCGGGGCTTGGATGATCTGTCGCTGGTGTCATCGCCGGCCACGTTGCTACCTTCTTGATGTTTCTTGTGGTCACCAAATTGTGTCTGGCTGTGGTCGCGTGCTTGGACAGCCTGCGGAAACGAAAGCTTGGTGGAGGCTGGTGAGCGATACCTTCACAGACAATCACGAGAGCCGGTAGCGTGCGACTCGTCACCGAGCACACAGCTCGGATGGCACTCGTGTAGGTGCGACACGTCCAGTGCAGTTTCGCCGTGGCACACGCCCATTCGATGTCTAGGCTTTCCACATATGGCACAAATTGCGTTGGTTTTCCTGTACTGTTGTACTAAGGTCGCTTCCTTGAGAAAGAAGACGAGCCTTGGGATATTGCTGTGTTAACAGTAAGCGTGAGTACTTTGTGGAGCCACGCCTCCCGGTCCCATTGGCCCGGCTGTTAGGTGAGGTGGTGTTCACCAGATTGTAATTTGTAGTGAATGTGTTGGAGAGCCGGATTATATCCTTGCCCTTGTTGTCAGTTGCCTTGTGGCAAGCTTGAACGTTGATGGTTTTTTCGGTCAACCACAGATCTTCAAAGCTGAGTATGACGCGCAGCACAGAGTCATGTTTAGCGCCGATGACGACGAGATTTCATTCCTACAGTTGGCGTAGGTTGTATTGTTGTGTCAGGTTCGTGCCTGCTTCTGAAACGAGGCTGCGTTGAAAAATGGCTGCCCGTATGGCGGGGCCGATGTTGCTTGTGCCTCTGTATTGCTTTAGGTTACAACTCTGTCTAGGTTTGATGATGACCGCGTGCTCATCGAGAGCCATGCGAGGCGAGTGCGAGATGCACATATAATATTCCTAGGCCCACCCTCCGGAAAGTTTGGAAATAGCTCCTTTGTGAGTGCCTGGGCCGTTGCAACGCATTTTTCGAAGTACACCCTGATTATGAGGTGGATAGTTGGCCAATGATGGAGTAGCTAGCTGACTTTCTTGAACTTGAATGCTTAAAGGATGAATGGAAATAACTTTACCTATACGTCCTGTACAGGGTGTAGCTACCTGCCTGGCTAATCTCACGTTGGGAATGAGAGGCCAAGCCTCCTAGTCCTGTCTTGGGCGTACTGGACAGCCAGGACTTGGGGATATAGTCGTGAGACTTCATTATACGTGTACACCGTTCCAGAGAAATGCCATGGCCAAGTGACCCACATTCCCAGAGCATATGCTCGAGTGCGCAAACTTCGTTCTTACATGCCTTGCAAACAACATCCAAACCTTTTATGTCATACCATTCTTTTACCTGTGCTGGTGAGTAGTAAACTGTGTCTGTAATTTTCTAAGTGTGACCGCTTGTGCTCTGTTAAGTCTACTGTGAGGGGGGTGCACACTCTCTCCTCCCCAGGTAGTAATGTTAAATAATTTCATTATATGTCATGGGCGTATCCCAATCAAGATTTTCGAATCCAGCAGAATCAAAGCCATATGTAAAAGCGTCTCTATCTGTAGGTTCGAGGGCAACGCTGTTGCCGATTGATTTGGATTCATGGGAATGCCATCGAGTGATCCAAGGTGCGCTGGGAACCAATATGTGTAATGTGTATGAATGGCCTGTTTACTATTAATATTTCGAGCTGCTTGTGATGTGATCCTGCCCCTGCTGAAGGCTCTAATGGCTAGTTTTGAGTCAGTGTATATCTCAGCGTATCGATCATCTGCCAGGGTCAACACGATGGCAACTTGTTCAGCGACTTCCGGTTTGGACTTAAATGCTTTACGGGTCATAGCCACGAGTTACGGGCTGCGGATGTTGCGTCGACATGGATTGAGCAGCAGTCGCACGTTTTTACTTGCTGCTTCGTCCGAGGCCCAGCAGAGTCTCACACACTCGCCCAGGTTTTTCGCAGATAAAAAAAACAAAATAATTGGCCCACCTAAATGTTTTGGTATCCGCGGACTATTGGTCACCCGTGAAATAGAGGGAAAATCAGTTTGGCGTCATAGTCCATAGTTGGCGCACAAAACAATTCTCAGAACATTGAGCTTACGAAGCATGCGCCCACTACGAGTCACGCCGCACCTGCGTTTCCCCAATCATCAGAAAGCAGTGGTCTCACGCGTCCGACTAGCAGAAAGATCTGTAGATTTTTTTCTGAGTGTTTTTTTCAGACTTTTTCTGAGTGAAAAAAAAACATCCAACATTTACCTCAATTGTTGTTTTGCACACGCTAGGTTCAGCTGGTTGTGCCCGACTTCCGGCACAGAAAACTGTGCAGGGGAGTTGGGCTTTGCATCATTAAAAATTACGCCGACATATGGCGCTAGTACGTGTTCACAAACTCTCTTTGACTTGAACTTGACTTGCCGCCGCCTGCAACACAGCGCGCTTCAAACGCACGTGTGCTCTTGTTCTTCCGTGGCACAGCTAAAAGCAGTGGATCAAGGCACGTTCGTGCTTCATTGAAGGCGGTGGAAGGTAACTCTAAGTCAAGGAGTAATTTCAATACGAGGTAAGCATGAAGAACACTGAATAATGAGGATATTAATTCATCAACATCATCAACCTACAGGACAAATGCCTCTTTCATGGTCTGCCGATGAACCCGGTCTTTTGCTTTCAGTTGCCACGTTATACGTTGCGAGCTTTATGAACTCATCGGCCCAACTAACTTTTCCCCCCTTAACGCGCTTGCCTTCTCTGGGAATCCAGTCAATACCCTTAATGACCAGCGGTTATCTTTCCTACGTGCTACGTGCCCGGTCCATATCTATTTCTTCTTGACTTAAACTACAATATCCTAAAGCTCAGTTTCTTCCCTAATCCACTCCGCTCTCTTGTCTCTTAAGGTTATGCCTATCCATTTTGCTTTTCATTGCTCCCTGCGTCGTCCTCAATTAAAAATAAATCCTCTTTGTTAGCTCCAGGTCCTAAAACTGTCCTGCAGAACTGTCACTACTATTAATTAGGCCCACGGGACTATGAAGCCTTTGCATATAACCTTCTCTTTGATGATCCAAGGATGACAATAACTTGTTACATTCTCAGCAGTATTGCCCTTTTCAATAGTTCTATACAGCAGTAATACTAAATAATTGACAAGGAGGTGAGTGGCTAATATTACCCACTCCCGATTTGCGCCCGCTCTAATCTCGCGCAAAGTTCTTTGCAGTGAAAGTGAGGCAAAGATAAAATTCTAGATACCAAGTGGTTGTGCTCCATGAATTTTTTTTCGCTTATAACAAAAAGTGCTCGTCCTACATTTTCTGTATAATATACCAACGAAGCATATAACACAACGCTATAAAAGCCAAATTTTTACTATACACGCTTCGTTTCGTAAGTAAAGCCGCAAGATATGACAGAATGCTATTTTCCCCAGGATTATCACAATATAATGTCAATATTCGTGCCGCATTCACTTCCAAAGTATTTAGGTCTATAAATAAAGAAGTTTATGAAACACATAGTGTGAACATAGTACTCTCGGTAAAGTCAATGACTTTTTTATGAAAAACGCTATAAAAACAGCATATTGCTTTTTATAGTAAAGGCAAATGCTATTAATATATTTTAAACAAAAATGAATATACTATCGGAGAAAAAAATGACTAGTGCCTTGAAATTGAGGAAAAATTATTTTTAGTCATTGCTCACATATGGAATGATATACCAATAATTTATCTCAAGTCAGTTTCTTTTTTGTACTCAAATATCGAAGTGCATAAAAAAACACTTTTTTATTGGGGGGGGGCGGAATAATGGCACACTAGCTTCTTCTCACAATCACAATGATTAGCATGATTTCTTTAAACATCATCGCAAATATTAGCAAATCGACCTGTTAAACATGATATGAAATGACCCATGTCTGTCTGTCTATGCGTGTATGTGTGTGTGTCTGTCTGTTTTCTATCTATCTATCTATCTATCTATCTACCTATCAGTGTGTGTGTGTGTGTTTAAAATGGCCATGGTTTTGAAGGGGAAATAAACTACTAGCGTATCCTATCGTTAATGGCTGCCAAAATTTCAGGTTGAGAAAAAAAAGAAGTAATAAGTAAGGGTGCCAGGGAGCAGTTTTTTCCTTAAACAAGGAACGCTCTTAAAGGCTTACGTAATTTGGCCACAATTACGTCGAAAATCTGGATGAGCACAATAATTTACTTTTGAAGTCCTCTAAAATATTGTACAGCTCTAGGCGGATATCTTGGATTTCAAGAATTTTTATTAAAAATATTTATTCTAAATGCGCACCACTGTGAGCTGTTATCGTGGGTGGACAGAAAATGCGTTATCGGCAGAAGCACCGACCCTTTAAATACAGAAGAAGTGGCAGATGTGAAGTTACCGAAAGCTGCATATATAGAGGCGTATCAGCGCGATAGCGTGAATGGAAACCGCCGCCTGTGAACAACGTTGGCGACACTCCAGGGTTTGTGCGATAGGCGTTGCTCTGACAGCGGCAGCAGTCGGGAGCAGCATTTATCATGCCTACTTCGGGGCATCGGTACATCTTGGTCGGTTTTTCCGACGAGCTGGATTGGAGAGCTTTGAACTTTGTGGAGCCCATTCCATCATCCAGAGTGTGCCAAGGATGCGGGCTGGTACCCAGGGTCACGGCACTTTTTCCATGCCTGCACATTTTCTGCAAGAAATGCTACGAACAGTGCCGGGGCGATGACGGGTGTTGCTGTCCGATCGATGACCAACAAGTCCCAGCAGAAGACGTTGAATGGAGAGAATTCCCGGTGGACCAGGTTCTTCAACGAAAGGTATGACAGCGTAAATGACTCAAAGTGTTTAATGAGAAGTGCCAGACATTGATGCCGAGGTAAGCATAGGCGCAGAAGCATATGCGATGTTCATTTAACATCCCGTATACGTTCCTTTGCGGAACCCCTAGTTCACACAAAGTATCCGCTTTCTACAGCGATTGAAGGCTCCTGCCGGAGAAAAGCAGAGTCGCTCACACTGGGCGCGTGCCCCGCGCCGCTGATTATGCCATCTACCACGGGGCGAACAGGTGATGGATGCGCTGTCACACGTTTGTTGTGGCAGCTCGCAAACGCTACTGGGCTATCCAGTGGTCTAGTGTTCTGATTCTCGTACGCAAAAGCAAGAAGAAGCAGTACTGCTTACTTTGCTGGCAAGTCGTTGGCTTGTAATGCATGAAGAGCAGAAAAAAACACCGACGCCAGCGGCGTTGGTGGATTCTTCTTGCTTTGTAAGACCACGATAGGCTCGGTCCCACCAATGACAAGTGAGGCGGAAATGTTGTAGGCCCGTGTGCTCAGATTTGGGTGCACGTTAAAGAACCCCAGGTGGTCGAAATTTTTGAAGCCCTCCACTACGGTGTCTCTCATAATCATATGGTGGTTTTGGGACGTTATACCCCACATATCAAATCATCATCACCAATGACAAGTTCGGTCGCTCTTTACCCGAAATGGGGACGTGAAGTAGGCACAGAAGGTGTTGAACTCCCGTTGGTTCCATCATTCAGTTACGTGCACTGCGACATGAAAATGAGTCGGGTTTGACCGTGAATGTTTAAATTAATTGATTAGCACTCCTATTGATCCGAGGTGACCATTGCGGTGGCAGACACCGTAAAATTCGGTTCGAGAGTGATTTTCGAGGCATTTCTGGAACAATGGCAAGGCTTGCTGAAAGCACTGATCGAAGGCATCATGTTCGCAATCACACAAAATCAAGAAATCGTCGACAAACAAGAAGCACTTATTGACATAGTTCAGGCGTTTATTGGCAGACACTTGGCGATAATGGACGATGGCGACAGTCTTGTCTTGTCTTGTCTCCTGGGAGATCTTGGCTCATACCTACATGGGGGATTGGCCACACTGTACCTCTCGATAGATCATTTTTTACAACGCTTGCTAAAAAAATAAAGAGAAATTAGATAGAAACAATAATAATGTTCCTTTGAAAAAACGTAAAAAATTGCAGAAGAATGCGATAAACCAGAATATATAAAACAAATTTACAAGAATGAGGAAGGGGGAGAAAGAATTGGATATATCTGGCAGTACCACTAGCAGCGTATCCTTCCGGTTGCCTGAATGAATTTATGTAGCGCTGACAGAATAGCACTGTGGCCCACACCCAACTGACTGGCTCCGAACGATAATAGGGTGGATGTATTGACTGGCAATCCGAGCATACCAATCGGTCTTTCAAGAATTATTCGGCGCAGTGAGGTGAAGCGGCGGCATGTGAGAAGAAAGTGATCTATTGTTTCCGGTTCATTGCAAACTACACATAGGTTAGTTAATGAAAATCCAGATTTGTTGAGATAAAAATTTAACAGAGGAACTCTACAGCGAAAGCTTGTGAGGGTCACCTCAATTTGACGGGAAAGGCATTTTGCGGCGTTCCATGTGAATTGCAAGTCCCGAAATTCTTCAGATTGTAGAAGCGACGTTTCGTTGATTTTAAGATTAACAGGCGTTTAATCGTTTGGCAGTAATAAAAGGAAACTGTGGAGCTACTAGCACCACCGGGAAATTTAGAGATGCCGAAGCGAGCGAATCAGTAATTTCAATTAGTTCAATTCCAGCTTGCCCGGGGACCCAAATAAACCAAACTTCTGATAGGCTATGCGGTACGAGAGACCAAAATATCCTGAGAAGAGGAGACTTCTTTGCAGACGTTAGATGTGTACATACAGACAAAGCATCCGAAATAATAATAGCTTTTGATTGCTGATAATTTAGTTTTCGAAGAGCCAATGTAATAGCCAGGAAGTCCGCGAGATAAATTGGTGTGAAGTCAGGCAATCGGAACGCAAAAGACCAATTAAGCTGATGAGAAAAATTACCTACTCCAGGCTTCTGAAAATTTTGCGTTGCGTCCGTCGAAATTACTACGTATTTAGGAAAATGACATATATGGTCTTGAAGGAGGCCCTACAGAACATGCTTTGGAAGTAACTGGGCATTTTTCGGAAAAATATCATCGAAAATTAGGTCAACTGGCACTGAGCATTGGGTTTGGGGAGTTAAATACTGGAGGGAAACGTGAAGATTTGATAACAGAGACTCGACGAAAATGTCTTGGGGTCTTTGATAACAAAACCACGGGCGCTGAAAGAAAGAAACTTGATGTTTGATGAAAACTCTCTGAGAACAGAAGAGGGGCGCAATGTAAAGTTTTAAAAATGTTTGCACAGTAAGCTGTCGAAATCTAGCATCAAGTGGAATGATTCTAGCTTCCAAATAAAGCACGCTATTCGCGACAGACCTAGGTAGCCCGAGACACAGCCGCAGAGCTTGTCTTTCTAGCAATATAAGAGGTCTTAATTTGTACTCAGCACTTCCAGAAAACAGAACGCAGCCAAACTCCAGAATTGGGCGTACGTAAAGTTTGTATATCATAAGTAACGTATCCCTGCGCATCCCTGATTTCTTATTGCAAAACCGGCGGAGCAATCCTACGGCGCTTTCTGCTTTACGGGTGTTTGATTCTATTTGTTGCTGCCCATTTAAATTGTCCACGTAAACAATACCAAGATATTTTAGCGCTGTTACTTGTGGAATCGAATTATTTCAATAATGCAGTGAAAGAAATACGGGAACGGATAGAGGGAATACAAGCAGAGCACATTTACTAACATTAAGTAAAAAAGACAGCCCGCCAAGCCATACCTCAACCTCACTCAAATATGAGTGCAAGATTTCATATAAACAATTAATATCTCGAGATGACGAGAAAAAAGCAATATCATCGGCGTAGACGTAAAGAGGAACATTTTTATGAACGGGAATAGATGATAATAATATTGCCACGTTCCATTTCCCAAGTTTTCTTATCGTCCCAAAACACCACACGATTCTCAGCGCAAACCGCGCCTGCAGTTTTCTAGAAGGTTCAGGACTGTAGTAGATCATTTCGATAAGATCACGCCCACTGTGCGAACGGTACAGATTGTTCTGGAACCTACGTCACCGCCAGCGATAACGCTAGAACATTCGACGGCAAGAGTATAAATGCCGACGCGCTTCGCCGCTTGTCAGTTGTTGATCGAAGGCCGACGCTCCGTTCGCCGGTCTAGCTGTCTCTTCTCGGGTCCTCAAGCGAGACCCGGGGTCACGTCACGCGGACGTCGACCCCAGGGTTTCAAGTCGGCAAAAGAAGTCTACGCGGCACCGGCGTCTTGTACGCGCGACCGCCGCCCCTGGGTCTCGGGCCTTGCTGCCTGGAGCCCGCCTACCCCATGCCAGGAGGAGGTGCAAGGTCCCCGGTTCACGCCCGCCGTCCCGGAGTCCCCCTGCGGTCCACCTGGTACCACCAAGACCTGCGCGGCGCCCACCTCGGCTGAGCCGCTTCCTACCAGAGTGCAGCTCGACTGCACGTTACAAGTCACCCACGAGCCACGCCCAACCGGCGGCTTGCGGGATCCACCCACCAGAATGGCCACGCCATTTGAACTCCCGGTGAGGGAGAATTGTTTCATGTTTTCCGCGCCCGAGGGCGATATCTCCGTCGATGAGTTAATTGACGCAATTGAAGAGACAGCTGGTGACGACAGCGTATTAGTACTGCAACATATGGGGGGCGCAAAATTTCTTGTATGCACCCGCAATGCTGGCCAGGCGACGAAGCTAATGGTGGCGGAAGGATTTGAAGTGAACGGGGCGAGGGTGCCAGTAGAGGCAGTCGGGCCGCCGGTCACATATGTGAACATTTACCGTTACCCCGCTTTTCTATCAGACGAGGCCCTTAGCAACGCCTTAGCCCAGTTTGGTAAAGTGAAGGGCATTTCCTTCGCCACCCTAGCCACTCGCCAGACCAAGTTAAACGGGGTACGTGTGGTTAAAATTGAGATGTGCCGCCCAGTCCCCAATTTCATCACTATTGCGGGGCACAAAGTCATGTGCGAGTACAGAGGCATGCGCCGGGTGTGCGCGCGTTGTGGTGAAGTCGGGCATATGGCGACTGCGTGCACCACGGCGTACTGTAAGCGGTGCGGCACCTTCGGCCACGATACTGAGGGCTGCTCGGCAGACTGTAAACGTTGCGGGGGTCACCACGGAACACGCGAGTGCTTTCGTAAGCGCTCATACGCTTCGGCCGCCCGCGGCTTCCCCTCGCTATCTGAATCCGCTTCGTCGCACTCTCAGTCAAGCGGCCCCGCCTCTGCCCGAGCAACTAACTCGCCGCGTATGCAGGTTCTTACGTCCAGTTCCGCATCCCGCAAAACCGAGAGGGGAACCCCTTCCGGGGACCGCGACTTAGACTCCGATCTGATTTCAGGTAGTGGCATGGGTGATCCGTCCGCCAGTGAGGGGGAGAGGCTCGGGAGTTTTGACGAGACTACCACCAGGT
Source organism: Rhipicephalus annulatus (assembly GCA_013436015.1). Lineage (NCBI taxonomy): Eukaryota > Metazoa > Arthropoda > Arachnida > Ixodida > Ixodidae > Rhipicephalus > Rhipicephalus annulatus. The sequence continues at coordinate 652,111 of WOVY01000152.1, forward strand.
CGACTGAAACAGAGTCTAGCGATATCGAGACGGGTTCGGCGCAATCGTCCCCCCCTAAGCCGCCTCCACCCTCGGCGAGCCGGGATGACTGCGGGAATTCGCTGACCGCGGCTGAAGCAACCCCCGAGTCCAACGAGCAGGGAGAGGCCCTCCTTGCTTTATCAAACACACCCGTCAACGTCCGGGTCCCAGTGACCAGCCCGGCCTTGGAGGCCGGCACCCAAGACCCAGCCGGCGACGACGCCCTCATAAAAAGTAAAGGGTATTACTTTCTACCCGGCGACAGCGAATGCGACCATGCTGCACCGACTTCCTCCCCCGCCTCCCATTCGGCACGCCCAAGCCGGAAATCGGACGCGAAAACTGGACAGATAGCCACTGGACTAGAGCAGAGAGCTCGCTCGCGCTCACGAATACGCCCTGATGACGATAAGCGGTATCTGGGTGACAGGGCAGCCAGCAAGGAGGCCCGGCAGCGTAGACCCGGGCCAGCAGGCCAAAGCAGTGATAGCGACGCTCCACCACACGCGAAGGCTCAGAAGCTCGAGAAAGACGGTGTGGGCGAAGGGGAACCACCCCCCAAGCCCCGAGACGCAAGTCACTGAAGCGGCGCGTCTGCCCTGTCGGCTTCACGGCCCTTTTCCCTTCCCCTCGTTCGCTCTGGCCGCACTATGTCCCACTTGCCTTCCCTTCTCCTTCTTGTGCAGCGCCCTCCTCGCCCCTTTCTGTCGGCGCGCGGCTGTCGGTTATCTTGCTCGGTGCATTCGCTCACCCCTCTTTCCTGCTCCCCTCCAGCGCTTGGCATCGTGCCCAATCGGCGGATGACGGCCACGCTGCTTGCTAGCCTCGATACTTCCCGCGTTTTGTTTTCTTCTTTTTAAGGTTTTTGATGTCTTTTTTGAAATTGGCTACGTGGAATATCCGAGGGTTTAGAGATAGGGCGAAACAAGCAGCCATCCTAGGTTTCGCTAGGAACCAGAACATAGACCTCCTCTTTATTCAAGAGGCGAATTTCCGAACGCCGCTGGATGTGGTTAATTTCCGCAGAGATCATCAGACCGACGCCTTTTTCTCTCTGGCGACCACGAGAGCATGCGGGGTCGGAGTAATATTTGTATCAGGCAGATTTCGATCAAAATCCCATTGTATTTTCGGGGCGAATGGTCGGTACATAATGATTGACATTTTCATCGAAGGCAAAAAGATTCGCATTGTGAACGTTTATGCCCCCGTGACAAGAAAACATACGAATAAGTTCTTTCAAGAGATGCACGAACTCCTCCTAGAGCCCATTCCCCACGTACTGGTCGGTGATTTTAATTGCGTGGTAGATTCTAACCGGGACGTGAGAGGGCCAAGCCAAGGAAGATCAACCTACAATGCAAAAGAGTTGGTGAAAACCCTTCGGCACCTAAACCTCTCGGACATATGGGTACACCTCTATAAAGACCGCTTCGTAGCAACCCGTACCTCTGGACCAGCAGGAAGTAGAATAGACCGGATGTACTTTCCGGACCTCCTCCTCCCTTTGGTTGAAGGATGCGAAGTACTCGCGCTCCCGGCCAACCTGAAAGAGAAGACGGATCATGCCCCGCTTGTCACGATGGTAAAGGGATCCCCCGGCCCGCACTCTGATAACAATAGCTGGAGAATAGACGCTGAGCTGCTGAGAGATGAGACTTGCGTAGAAAACTTGAAAGCTGCCATCAGCGTATCAGTAGAAAATGCCGGACATATTACCCCCCCTCTGTGGGATAAACTTAAGGAAGAATGGAAGGCCCTGTTACAAAAAGAAGGCAAAGCCAGAAAAAGACGTCATACACAAAAGATGAAAGAACTTCTTCGCCGAATGCAGATCATCAAGGCAGCCGACACGTTGACCTCATGTACAACAGAGTACCTGACCTCGCTCGAGGAGCAATACAATCAACTCCTCAGAGATACCATGAGGCGACCTAAAAGTGAGCATGGACTGTTGGGCACGGCGACCGGAGTTGATGTGAGGGAAGTACGTGGAAATGGCTGTTTGCGAATTACAGAGGCAAAGCGCTTAGACGGTTCTGTAACCGACGACCCAGCAGAAATTGAGAACATCTTCAGAGACTACTTCAGCATACAGTTCCAAGACACCGAACCAATAGACACCAATCAGGGACCCGTCCATGTCAAAGAACTATGCAAACATCTGCAGCGAATTAAGGAGGAGGAGGAGCCAGCAACCCTTAGCGCTGAGGTCTCCCCTGCAGAGCTTCGCGAAGCCATAAGAAGCATGACCCCCAATTCTGCCCCAGGCACTGATGGCCTGACTGCAGCCTTCTATGTGACTTTTCTCGAAGTTCTCGAAGAACCCTTGCTCGCGATGGTAAATGCGATCTTCAGGTCCTTTAAGAAACCCGACTCCTTCGGAGTGGGTAAAATTGTCTTACTACACAAAGAGGGTGCACAACCAAACGAGCCCACGGCGTGGCGTCCAATCACGCTTTTGAACACCGATTACAAGCTGGTAGCCACCATACTGAACAACAGGCTCAAGCTCCTGTTACCGGACATCATTAGCCCGTACCAAACGTGCGCGATTCCAGGAAGGTCGCTTTTTGCGAACCTCACAGTGATCCGTGACTCTTTCGAATACGCGACGACAAGAGGTTTCAATGGTGTTTTCATTTCCCTAGACCAAGCTAAAGCTTTTGACAGGGTACGACACCATTACCTCTTCGACGTGATGCAGGAGTTTGGCTTACCGGCAAGTTTTATAAAACTGGCAAAAACTTTGTACCAGGACCTAACCTGCACCGTTCTGATAAACGGAGTCGCAACGCCGGCATTCAAGTATAGCAGAGGCATAAGGCAAGGATGCCCATTGGGCCCAACCTTTTTTGTCATGTCGTGCGAGCCGCTGATCACAAGTGTTATTGCGCATGAAGGCATTCGGGGCTTCCCACTGACGGGCCAGGAGCAGGTGAAAGTGCTTGCATACGCGGACGACATTTCCCTGTTTGTTCGGGATGAAAGCAGCCTCCAAGCCTTCAGTGCGACGTTCACAAGATACGCGCAGGCATCCGGAGCGGCGATAAATGCGGACAAGAGCAAGGCGATGCTATTTGGAACTTTCCCTAGAGAAGCCCTAGGAAACATCGAAGTGGTGTCCATCGTTAAAGTACTGGGAATCTACTTCTCCAGTGAAGGGGTGGCACCAGCCACGTGGCAGAGAGCTCTCGAGAGGGCAAAGCAGGCAGCTGCCCGCATTCGCCTCCTAAACCTTACGTTACGTGAAAAAGCGCTAGCAGCAAGGACCACCGTTTGCGCGTTTGCGTTCTACGCCAGTAGGGTAGCGGTGATCCCTAGGAAAACCGCGAGCCAACTGAACGCCGTGATCACCGACTTGCTATGGGAAGGGAAACCGGCACCAGTCAAGCGACACCTCCTTCAACTACCCGAGGACAAAGGTGGCCTCGGCCTCCCACACGTACAAATGACCAGCCAGATACTGGCCCTCAAGATTACCCGCATGCTTTATTACGCAGCGAGTTACGTTGGGAAGAATCTAATCAACTACTGGACAAGCACCATCACGCACTATCTGGAAAACCACAAACACACTGGCCCGCGCGCGGAAGCGCCCTCACACTTTTACAGGATGGCGGCAACTACGACAAAGATCATAGAAAAAGAAGCCCCGAACTGCGACATTGACAAGGACCCACCCGCCCGAATTGTCGAAGCGATAACAGAAAACCAGTTGTCCGAAGAAGAAAAGGAGCACATCAAAAGCCTAGGACTGTGCAAACAAAAAATCAATAAGTACCGACCGCGCGAAGTACATGACTTCGAGTGGAAGCGCAAGTGGCAAGTTTTGCCCACGAGACATCGCCTGCACCGTTTCGGCATCACGCCGAATAGCCAGTGTCCTAATTGCCGCGCTGAGGAAACGATCTCCCACGCGTTGTTAGAATGCGGGGCGGCCAAGTCGGTATGGCGCCTGGTTGCGAGGTGCTTCAGCATCCGCCCTCCTCCGGCCCTCGAAAGGAATAGGGGCTGCTTCGCAAGGCTGGTGATTTCCATCACACTCTTTGTGATTTGGAAACGCCGGTGCCTTGCTGAGGTAAAGAACACCCCAGTGAGAGCGGCCTACCCAGCACTAGCCATGATCAGGCAGAAAATAGTGCAGTACTTGGCCAAGCAACTGGAAGCTGGCGGGGAGGACCAGTTCCTTCGCCGCTGGCACACAAAGTTTTTTTTCGTCAGAGGTGCAAAACTCCGTACCCCCATAATCCCCTACTAACCCCTTCTCCCCAAAGTGTTGTGTTACAAGTGTATGTCTAGCACCAGTCGAAGTATTGTAAATATGCCTACCCATGTTCACGATCTGTTGTAAATATATGTATATGTGATTGTAAATATATATATTTGTGGTTTTTTTACGAATGTATGCGTAGTTTATATATAAATATATATGTGTATGTATATGTGTATGTATATGTATATATATGTATGTATGTATGTATGTATATATATATATGTATGGATCTGTGTATGTGCCACTAGTTTCCTCTATGGATAATGGAGTTTGTATGCCCCATAGTGCACAAGAGGGGTGTCTAAACGAGCACTGTATGAATAAATGATGTAAAGAGTTTTTTGAGTTTGAAGTTAATAAACTTCTCTTTGTATCAGTCTGAGACTGCTATCTGTGCGAGACTGCTGCTGTAATTGGACTTTCCGTTTACCGGGCACAGGTTCGCCCTAATAAACAGTTAAACCTCAACACGAAGTCTCCTGTCTGCGGCCACGTCACGACCCCGTGATATCTGGTGGAGGTGCTGGGTACACGGCTTGACGGGGGCGTCCGGTACATGAACGAAGCAGCACCTCCACGAGATGTGCCTCCATGGTGCTGTCATCAACCTAAAAACAAAGTCGATAACGTTACCCACAGAAGAAGCACTACCGCCGCGCACGCCGTCAGGACACCATGCCTTGAATGTGCTGGAAGAACAAGTCACCATTCCGCCTCGCTCAAGCGTCCTTATTTCAGTCGGCGCTCCTAAATCACCTGACTTGAAAGGCGTCGTTGAAGGCAGTCAGCATCTGTTGGTCACCCGAAATATTTGCGTCGCAAGAGGAATTGCAGAGCTGCGGGGAGGCAAAGCAACGGTTATGCTCACGAATTTCAGCAATGAGTACAAACATGTGAACAAAGGAACAACGGTCGCATACATCGAATAAATTGTCGAAGCCACAAGTGCTTTCGCCCTCGCTGATTCTGCGGAACCTGCTCAGAGGAACCAAGCCCCTCCCATAGCTTTCGACGTCAATCCCAGACTTCCGAACGATAAGCAAGAACAGCTGAAGGCCCTGCTCCTGCAATACGAAGATTGCTTTTCGTCGTCATCGAAAATTCGGCAGACCCCAATCACGACACATCGCATCATAACCGAAGAAAATGCCAGACCACTCCTTCAGAGTCCGTACAGGGTTTCGACGCGAGAACGTGAGGCCATGAAGAGACAGGTTGATGAAATGCTGCGGGATGACATTATCCAGCCGTCCAAAAGTCCATGGGCATCCCCCGTGGTGTTAGTGAAGAAAAAGGATGAAACCCTACGTTTCTGCGTCGATTATCGTCGCCTGAACAAAATCACAAGAAAGGACGTGTATCTTCTCCCACGAATAGACGACGCACTTGATCGGCTCCATAACGCCAAGTACTTTTCGTCAATGGACCTCAAGACTGGCTATTGGCAAATCGAAGTCGACGAAAGAGACCGAGAGAAGACGGCGTTTATAACACCGGACGGCCTCTTCGAGTTTAAGGTGATGCCCTTCGGCCTTTGCTCAGCGCCTGCAACATTTCAACGCGTTATGGATACAGTACTGGCAGGATTGAAGTGGCAGACTTGCCTTGTGTACTTGGACGACGTCGTCGTGTTTTCCTCGAGTTTCGACGAACATCTTCGGCGCCTTGAAGCTGTACTTCAAGCCATCAAGACTTCTGGACTCACACTGAAGCCAGAAAAGTGCAGATTTGCGTATGAGGAGCTCTTGTTTCTGGGACACGTTATCAGCAAGTCTAGAGTTCGTCCCGATCCACGGAAAACAGCCGCCATCGCCGACTTCCCGCCGCCCACTGACAAGAAAGCCGTGCGCCGATTTCTGGGCCGGTGCGCTTATTATAAGCGGTTCGTGAAAAAACTTCGCCCAAATCGCCGATCCTCTCACTAACCTTACCAAGGCCGACGTGGAGTTTAAGTGGGAAACGCCGCAGGAACACGCTTTCCAGGAGCTTAAACATCGCCTCCAGACGCCTCCGTTACTTGCCCATTTCGATGAATTCGCCAAGACAGAAATACATACTGACGCAAGCAGCGTAGGTCTTGGCGCGTTCTTGTGCAGAGGGCTGACGGACTTGAAAGGGTTATTAGTTACGCCAGCCGATCGCTATCCAAAGCAGAAGAAAAATTATTCCACAACAGAAAAGGAGTGCCTCGCCATCATCTAGAATACGTCGAAATTTCGCCCCTACCTCTACGGCAGGCCCTTCAAAGTTGTGAGCGACCACCACGCATTGTGTTGGCTAGCCACCTTGAAGGACCCCTCAGGTCGCCTCGCACGATGGAGCCTGAGACTTCAAGAATATGACATTACTGTCATTTACAAGTCCGGCAAAAAACACTCCGACGCCGACTGTCTCTCTCGTGCGCCTGTCGACCAACCGCTACCCGACGACCCGGATGACGACTACTTCTTAGGAACAATAACTACCGACGACTTCGCTGAACGACAGAGGGCTGACCCGGAACTTAAGGCCCTATAGAATACCTCGAAGGCAGGACTGTCGAAGCCCCGAAGGTATTCAAGCGTGCACTTGCGTCGTTCTTTCTACGAAACGGTCTTCTACAAAAGAAAAACTTTTTACCGCTTCGAGCTAAGTACCTCCTTGTGGTGCCTTCAGCTCTGCAACCAGAACTCCTGCAGGCCCTTCACGACGATCCGACGGCAGGGCACCTCGGTGTTTCTCGCACGCTCGCGAGGATACAAGAAAGGTACTACTGGCCACGTCTTACCACCGACGTCACTCGTTATGTGAGAACATGCCGGGACTGTCAGCGACGCAAGACACCGCCGACAAGGCCAGCGGGACTTCTGCAGCCAATTGATCCACCTTGCCGACCTTTCCAGCAGATTGGTATGGACCTACTGGGGCCGTTCCCGACGTCGGCTTTCGGAAACAAGTGGATCGTGGTAGCTACCGACTACCTCACCCGCTACGCCGAGACAAAAGCCCTGCCAAAAGGCAGTGCATCCGAGGTAGCTAAATTCTTCGTCGAAAATATCGTCCTACGTCATGGCACCCCGGAGGTCCTTATCACTGACAGAGGAACGGCATTCACTGCCGACTTAGCTGAAGCGATCTTGGCATACAGCCAAACAAACCACCGCCGGACGACAGCGTACCACCCACATACCAACGGCCTCACCGAGCGGCTTAACAAGACGATCGCCGACATGCTGTCAATGTACATCGATGTTGAACACAAGACGTGGGACGCCATTCTTCCGTATGTGACCTTCGCATACAACACGGCGGCGCAGGAGACGACGCAGATATCTCCATACAAATTGGTCTACGGAAGGAGCCCGGCAACGACGCTCGATGCCATGGTACCCAACGTCACCGACGAAGAAAACCTCAATGTGAGCGAGTACCTTCAACGCGCCAAAGAAGCCCGACAACTTGCGCGCCTCCGTATCAAGAATCAACAGACGACCGACAGCCACCGTTACAACCTTCGACGACGCTTCGTGGAATACCAACCCGGTGAACGTGTTTGAGTGTGGACGCCGATACGCCGACGTGGACTAAGTGAAAAGCTTCTGCGACGGTACTTCGGACCGTACAGGGTGGTTCGACGTCTCGGCCCACTTGATTACGAGGTTGTCCCGGACGGCATCACGAACTCTCAACGACGCCGATTGCGACCTGAAGTCGTCCATGTCGCGCGCCTCAAGCCGTTTCATGCGCGTTAACAAACTGAACTAGTGTTTTTTGTATTATTGTTATATCGTAATTTATTCATTCTACTTTCTTGCATTATTATTGTACTTTCATCTTTAGTTAAAGCATCGGGACGATGCCTTTTTTCAGAGGGGGACAATGCCACGTTCCATTTCGCAAGTTTTGTTATCGTCCCAAACCACCACACGATTCTCAGCGCAAACCGCGCCTGCAGTTTTCTAGAAGGTTCCGGACTGTAGTAGATCATTTCGATAAGATCACGCCCACTGTGCGAACGGTACAGATTGTTCTGGAACCTACGTCACCGCCAGCGATAACGCTAGAACATTCGACGGCAAGAGTATAAATGCCGACGCGCTTCGCCGCTTGTCAGTTGTTGATCGAAGGCCGACGCTCCGTTCGCCGCTATCAGTCCGAGACTGCTATCTGTGCGAGACTGCTGCTGTAATTGGACTTTCCGTTTACCGGGCACAGGTTCGCCCTAATAAACAGTTAAATCCCAACACGAAGTCTCCTGTCTTCGGCCACGTCACGACCCCGTGACAATATATTAAATAAAAGAGGTGACAGGACTGATCCTCGCGGAACACCTCTTGTTTGCTTATATGAGGCAGAAGTAATTCCCTCGCGGCAACAAAAGAATTTTCTCTCAAAGAGAAACTCTTGAACCCAAGATATAATGTACTTGGGAACCTCACAGTCCACTAATCTTGAAATTAATGTACTGTATTCCACACTATTGTAGGCTTTTGCGATATCTAACGTGACTAATGCAGAAAGCTCACCAGATACTTTTGCAAGGTGAATTCGGCTTTGCAAATCCACATGAGCCAACCATATAGAGCACCCCTGTCTACATCCTACTTGCTTTGTTGACAGGATGTCCTGGCGAGCGATGAATTCACTCAGCCTTCTATGAAGAATTCTTTCAATTATTTTAGCTAGGTTTGAAGTAAGCGAAATTGGCCAAATGTTATCCAGGACATATCCGAGGCTTGGATTTTTTCGCAGCAACACAATTTTAGCAATTTTCCATGCGCTTGGAATCCATGTGTGCTGTAAGGAGCAGTTAACAATATTCAAAAGCTCCTTGGGATGGGAATTAAATATTAATTTATTCATAGAGTTTGTAATCTGATCTGGACCGGGAGCTGCTTGCTTTACAGTTAGTATGATATCTGCCAGTTCAGCCGTAGTGACTTTCCGAAAGTCCGAGGTTGCGCTTTTTAAAGTCACAGGTCTTAAGCATGACGAAGCGAAACGCGCTTGAAGTCCTTTCGCGATGCCCTCTAACAAATCTGTTGTCTCTTTAGGAGACAGCACTACTGAATGCGAATATGCTGGTACCTGCGTCGATTTTTTGTTCCGTAGAAACCTGTACAGGGCAGATATTTTATTAGGTTTTGATAAACGCGAATGTAAGTAAGAATTGTGTTTATCTTTAGCTATTGCAACTGTACGTTTAAACAGCGCTGCGTGGAATTTAGAGTCAACCCAATTTTTCGGAGTATGGTTGTGGCGTAAAAGTTTCCAAGCAGCCTTACGTCGCCTATACGCAAGCGTACAATCCTCATTCCACCAAGCTGAATTTGACGGTGTGCTGCCGTACTTAACAGAAAACTCTGCCGGCTGGATAGAGTCACTTAGACACGCTACGACTGGAGCAGCTCGTTGCTGTCCGACGCGTCTTCTCAATGACGAGAGCGCGGAGTTTTAAAACAGTTTTATAAATTTTATAGTTGGTGAACCGTTGTTGCCGGATAGCAGAGGTAAGTTGGGGTAGCATTATTTCATAGGTAATCGGTATATGATCACTATTCGTCCCATTATTAAACGTTACCCACGATGAAATCATAAACTGGCCACACAAAAATGTTAGGTCTAATGTTGATGAGCTCATCCCGCATAGAAAGGTGACTTGTCCAGAGTTATGACAGCAAAAATTATTATCCTGCAACTAATTCCACAATCTTTCGCCACAGCCTTCTGTTTTAAGCCCCCAAGAAGTGTGATGCAAGTTGAAATTCCCAGCCAATAAAATTGAATTTGACGAAGAATTCTTGATAACAAAATCTAGGTGATCTGTGCGTCTTACTCCATTCGGAAAGTACGCATTAATCACTGTAATCCCGTTGGAGTCAGGTAACAAACAATCTCTTCCTAACAATTCACAATCCGGACAAATATGTTCAAAAGTTACAGTAACATGATGACACATTTTTGAAGACATTAGAACCAATAATCCACCTCCTCTACCTGGCCGATCCAGTCTAAAAGTTCGAAAATATTTCAGAGTAAATGTTTAGTTTACTGAAAGCCAAGACTCTTGAAGTAAAATTATATTAGGATTTGTTTGCTGTATGAGATAAATAAGATCTATGTAAGCGGAAGATACGGAGCGACAATTCCACTGAAGAACTTTTACAGGCGCTATGATGAACTTAATATAGTTGACTCTACTGCAGAACGCAAAACGTCCTGCTCATTGTTGGTATAAGTAATAACTTTTTTGGTTTTGGCATTGGCAAATTGGTTGGAGACAATGGAGCATTGCGTCGTTTATGAGTGATATTACCAAGCCTCATGTCACCAAACGACCCACTGGGCCCCACAGGGGTCGGCGACTGAGTGCTGACGAGCGTTTCAGGGGTAAGATCTTCTTGACGCCGATTATTTTGTTCATTGTCGAGGTGCTCAGCTTCACCCTGGACCGTAACAGTGTGTGCAGCGAAGGAGAGAATAAGGCTGTTTAACCTGGCGGCGAGCACCTCGGTCAGACCTTCAGCAAAGGTGTTGAAAAGCCGTTCCATAATCATTGGCATGGCCTTATCTATCGCTGCCGACACTGTGGAAGCGACCGTCGCTTCAATTGACCCACACTGGCGTGACGTAGCAGCAGCGTACCCCACTTCGCGCTCTTTAATGAAGAAAGTTGCCTCAGACCGAGAACAACGGCGTTTCTCCATTATATCTAGAATTTGTGTTTCATGTTCGCGAGCAGGGCAGCAATTGTCTGTGGCTGTGTGTGCTCCATCACACAGGCAACACCTGCAGTTTTCTACCTGACAATTTGATGCGGCATGTGCCCCACCGCAATTCGCACATCTCAATGAGGACCTGCAAGCATTAGCGCTATGTCCAAATCGCCAGCAGTTACGGCATTGCAGTGGGCGAGGTGTCAATGCCTCTACACGGAATAGATAAGGCCAGGCCTTCAGCTCAGAGGGGCGTGTGAGACCAGCAAAGGTAACGATGACGCTTTCAGTAGGGACTCACGTATCACCTACAGGTCTGGTGCATCTGTAGACAGATGTCACGCCAGCCGGAGAGACCATCTTTAAGAATGCTTCAGAACTAACGTTAGTTGGAAAACCACGAACAATGCCCTTCACGCAAGCAAGATGAGGGGGGATAAAAGCGCGAACAGCAATGAACGCTAATCTCGTGGCGGCCAGTAAGTCTGGTAAGCATTGAATATTTGAAGACCTGCATAGTATGCCAGTCTTGCCTAAACGCCTCACCTCCGAGATGTCCAGAAAATGACCGCTTATGTTGCGAAGTTCTTCTTAGAACACCTCCGTTTCACTCAACCGAATGGTTCCACCATCAGTGGGCACAAGCGCGACAGGCAAACTGCTTACGCCGTTCTTGAGGAAACACTCCAGTGGTACCGATTCAGCTGGGCCACTGGCCGACCAGGGCGAGCCCTGGCCGGGGCCGGAGACTGGCTAGGATGGCTCCTGAAAAATAAGCAAAAAGAAATTCTACCGCTAATAAAGAATCAAAGCTGATGAGTGTGGCCAATCGCCTCTCACAGGCCGTGCAATCGAAAGCTTTTGCGTGGCGGTCACCAGTACGTGCACACCACGCGATCGATATTCTTCTTCCAATGCGGGGATATTCTTCCAATGCCGATATTCTTCTTCCAAGTCAATGCGGGGACCGACTCTCTGCACGAGCTGCTCTTCTTTTTACGAAAAGGGCGACCCACTAGAAGGCGCTGGAGAGGACGACCCACTGTTCGAAAGCTTCGCCACAACCACCTTGAGTACGAAAAGGGAGCCGCCTGGCGACCTAAGAGCTGGTTACTATAGGCAGGTCGTGGTAGGCCTTGAGGCGTTCCACGTTGACAATGTCGCATTCTCGACGCCGCATGTCCAAAAATGGTTCGATGGGCACGATCAAGTAGTTTACAGGGGAAGTGCGTGCGACGACACTGTAGGGGCCTTCGTATTTGGGCAATAGTTTGGAAGATAGGCCAGTTGCAGTGGTAGGGATTGAGAACCAGACGAGCGCTCCAGGGAGGAACGTGGGTGCAGTAGTGCTGGCGTCAGTGCGAATGCTTTTTTTGCCGCTCTTGATCTTGCGCAGTAAAGGTCTTTGCAAGCTCTCGAAACTCTTCCGCAAGCTTGGCTGCAGCAGAAATAGGCACGCACTCGGACAGATTTGGCCTGTACGGAATAATTGTGTCGATGGTGTGTCACGTGTGCCTTCCATACAATAAAAAGAAAGGTGAAAAGCCAGTAGTGGTCTGAGGGGCTGTATTATATGCGTAGGTGACGAAGAGTAGAATGATATCCCAATTGGTGTGATCGGTGGGGACGTACTTGGAGAGCATGTCGCCGAGCGTACGGTTGAAGCGTTCGGCGAGGCCATTCGCCTGCGGGTGGTAAGCAGCAGTTTTGCGGTGAACAACGTAGCAGTTTTTGAGAATGGCTTCGACGAATTCAGACAGGAAGATGCGGGTTCGATCACTCGATCACTGAGCAGTTACTGAGGTGGACTATGTTACAGCATGAATTGTTGGAGCAGGAAGGAGGCCACATCGCTCGCTCTAGCCGCAGGCGGAGCGGCAGTTTTGGCTTATCGCTTGAGTTGGTCCACAGCGACAACGGCCCAGCGGCTACCAGCTGACGTAAGTGGGATTGGCCCATACAAATCAATGCCAACTCGCCTAAACGACCTGGCAGGGCAAGGTAGAGGTTGCAGACCTACCGGCGACAGGTGCGTCGAAGTTTTGTGGCGCTGACAATCTATGCAGGAGCGAACGACTTTCTGGACGTAGTGGTACATGCCGTGTCAAAAGTGCCGTTGGCGAATGCTGTGGTAAGTCTTCGATACCCCGGAGTATCGAAGACTATATATATATATATATATATATATATATATATATATATATATATATTGACACGTGCGGTTCTTTTGGTTTACGAAGAAAGCCGCTATCACTTTCTGTTAAGCGCAACGCAGGCCGCGTTTATCTTGTATGCCACTCTGGAACGCGTTATGACGCGTGTTTAAAAGACAGTGACACGTGCGTTTCTTTTGGTTTACGAAGAAAGCCGATATCACTTTCTGTTAAGCGGAACGCAGGCCGCGTTTATCTTGTATGCCACTCTGGAACGCGTTACGACGCGTGTATAAAAGACGGCGCAGTGCGCAGCGCGCAGTGGCTTGGGGCTGAGACGATGGCAACATGCGGCGCTGTTCTTCACGAACAATAGCGCGTATGGTCTCGCGCAGGTCGTCGGGGCAGAGTCCTCGGACTTCTGCGACGTCTGGCGACATGCGCCGATCGTATTGGCGGGTCCGCATTTCAAGAGTCTTCTCGATGGTGGTAGCCTCGGAGAGGAACTCTTGTACCGTCTTTGGCGGGTTTCTGATCAGTCCGGCGAAAAGCTCCTGCTTCACTCCTCGCATAAGCAGGCGAACCTTCTTGTCCTCAGACATGTCGGCGTCGGCGTGGCGGAAAAGTCGCGTCATCTCCTCCGTGAAGATCGTTACGTTTTCGTTGGGGAGCTGCACCCGAGTTTCAAGCAGTGATGCGGCTCTTTCCTTCCGCACGACGCCTGCAAAGGTGCGCAGGAAAGCAACGCGGAAGTCGTCCCAGGTTCGAAGCGTTGACTCGCGGTTCTTGAACCAAGTCCTTGCGGCGTCTTCCAGGTAAAAATACACATGACGCAGCTTGTCGTCCGGGTCCAACTTATTGAGGGCTGCGACACGGTCGTAAATGTCAAGCCAGCTTTCCGGGTCTTCGTAGGTCGATCCGCGGAAGGTAGGCGGCTCTTTGGGCTGGTTGACGACCACGGTTGCCGAAGACCTTGCTTCCGTCATCGTGGATACCGGCTTCGTAGCAGCCTTTGTTTTCTTGTCCTTGTCGGGGAGCGGCAGGTATTCGGCGGTAGTCCTTGTTGTCTTCGGCTCACTCGAACGACCGGGTCGGCGTCGTCCTCTTGGCGGCTTGGGCTTGGCTCACGGCTGGACGGGGGCGTACGGTACATGGACCGAGAAGCACCTCCACCAGATGTCACGAGGTTGTGATACACGCAGCACTTGAGAGGAAGCACGCAGTAGTCAGGGCGGTGTCAGGCAAACTGTTTATTGGGCGAACTTGTGCCCAGCAAAACAAGGCCAAACACAACTCACAGCAACATTTTAGAAAAAATTTATTGCCACAAACGTCATTAACACTCAACAGAACAGCGGCGTGAACAGTCGTCGGCCGACAGAGAAAGACTGACCAGTGGCGCACTGCGCTGTCTTTTATACACGCGTCGTAACGCGTTCCAGAGTGGCATACAAGATAAACGCGGCCTGCGTTGCGCTTAACAGAAAGTGATAGCGGTTTTCTTTGTAAACCAAAAGAACCGCACGTGTCAATATATATATATATATATATATATATATATATATATATATATATATATATATATATATATATATATATATATATATATATATAGACAGGAAAGAGTGGTTGGCTCTGATTACAGGCTTTTATGAGAGGTGGCACTTCTAGAAAACTTTGTTTATTAAGTCGACGCTTTGGTCAGAGCCGGCCTCTATTATGACGATGAAGGTCACACTATGATCAAAGCGTCCTCCTGTAAATAAGATTTCCGCACAGTGCCACTGCTTAGGTATATATATATATATATATATATATATATATATATATATATATATATATATTAAGATCTAACAGACAATAATGCCAAGGAAGGTATAGGGGAAGTTATTAGGCCAATTATAATGTAAATGAGAAAAAAGAAAAGTGGGTGAAAAGATAACTTGCTGTATGCTGGATCTGAACCTGCGACCTTCGAATAACGCGTTCGATGCTCTACCACTGAGCTACCACGACAGCTATCCCCCCAGCCACTTCATTGGGTATCTATGTCAATTTAAACGTGGGAGTGTTGATTGATTGATTTGTGGGGTTTAACGTCCCAAAATCACTATTTGATTATGAGAGACGCTGTAGTGGAGGGCTCCGGAAATTTTGACCTCCCGGAATTCTTTAACGTGCACCCAAATCTGAGTACACGGGCCTACATTTCCGCCTCCATCGAAAATGCAGCCGCCACAGCCGGGACTTGGTCCCGCGACCTGCGGGTTAGCAGCTGAGTACCTTAGCCACTAGACCACCGTGGCGGGGCAACGTGGGAGTGTCAGTCAGCGCCACTAGTAGCCATGGCGGCGAGTGTGGAACACTTTTTTTGAGCCTGTTTGGCGTCACGTAGCACGTGAACTTATTACTAACTGGCAGATGACCAATATTCCCCCGTGTACAACCTAGAGGCACCAAGTCTGCCCTGCCAGTACGAGACCCTTGTTAATGAATAAGGGAAACAAGTGTATACTCAAGGGCTCGTTTTTCGTGTTTTACACAATATAATAAGATCTAACAGACAATATAGCCAAGAAAGGTATAGGGGAAGTTATTAGGCCAATTGTAATGCAAATGAGAAGAGAGAAAAGTGGGTGAAAAGATAACTTGCCGTGGGCAGGATCCGAACCTGCGGCCTTCGAATAACGCGTTCAATGCTTTACCACTGAGCCACCACGACAGCTATCCCCCCCAACCACTTTATTGTTTATCTATGTCAATTTAAACGTGGGAGTTTCAGTCAGCGCCACTAGTAGCCATGGCGGCGAGTGTGGTACACTCTTTATAAGCCTGTTTGGCATCACGTAGCACGTGAACTTATTACTAACTGGCAGCTGACAAATAGTTTCCCGTATACAACCTAGAGGCAACAAGTCTGCCAGTACGAGACCCTCATTAATGAATTAGAAAAACAAGTGTATACTTAAGGGCTCGTTTTTCGTGTTTTACACAATATAATAAGATCTAACAGACAATAATGCAAAGGAAGGTATAAGGGAAGTTATTCGGCCTATTGTAATGTAAATGAGAAAAAAGAAAAGTGGGTGAAAAGATAACTTGCCGTGGGCAGGATCCGAACCTGCGACCTTCGAGTAACGCGTTCGATGCTGTACCACTGAGCTACCACGACAGCTATCCCCCCAGCCTGTCTGTTAGATCTTATTATATTGTGTAAAACACGAAAAACGACCCTTTAAGTATACACTTGTTTCCCTTATAAATAAATATATATATATATATATATATATATATATATGAGATCTAACAGACAGTAATGCCAAGGAATGTACGGAGAAGTTATTAGAACCAATGAAATGTAAATAAGAAGAAAGAAAAGTGGATGAAAAAATAACCAGCCATGAGCAGGAATCGAACCTACGACCTTCTAATAACGCGTTCGATGCTCTAACCACTGAGCTACCACAGCGGCCTTCCCTCCATCCACTTTTTTGGGGGGGAGTTTATATGTGAATTTAGAAGTAGGAGTGACAGTCAGCGCCATCTAAGCCAAACGACGAGTGTGAAAACACTCTTATGCGCATGTCTGGCGTCACGTAGCACGTGAACTTATTATGAGCGTGCAGCTGATCAATTGTCGCTCTTAGACAACCTAAACACACCAAGTCTGTCATTACGAGATCCTCGTTCAATGAAATAAGGGAAAGAAGTGTATACCTAAGGGCTCGTTTTTCCGTGTTTTAACACAATATTAATGAGATATAACAGACAGTAATGCCAAGGGATGTACAGGGGAAGTTATTAGAACCAATCAAATGCAAATAGGAAGAAAGAAAAGTAGTTGAATATATATATATATATATATATATATATATATATATATATATATATATATATATGTGTGTGTGTGTGTGTGTGTGTGTGTGTGTGTGTGTGTGTGTGTGTGTGTGTTCAGCTTTGACGAATCCAGGTTCATATTTTAGTGGCATTGCTGAAGTAGATGTTATAAACGTTTGTGTAACTGTACACAGCACTGAAAAGTTGCCTATTCTCTTTCTATCAGGTGAAATGCTGGAACGAAGACCGTGGATGTGATATTGTTATGCCGGTATCAAAACTCAACAAACACTTTTGCAAGGACTGTGACCACCACTCCACTTCATGTCCGAGATGTTCGATGGTTGTGGGCTGTAAAGTTGTGTGCACCCATATGAAGACCGAGTGTCGCAATAACATGTCGGCAGCGTCCAAGGATCCGCCAACTGACGCGACTGGCGAAAGGGCTCTGATGATGGCTTTGAGTGCAAAGCTCGAAAAACAAGTAAATGAAATGAAACGAAGCCTAGACCATTTCACACATGAAAAGAACACAGAAATTAACCATCTCAATGAGATTTCACATTGCGTGAACACTTTGAAAGAAACACTGCTAGAAATATCAAGCAGAAGTGGTAGATTTGACAGCATTGCATCCTGCTCCGAAGCAATGCATGAAACTCTGAATATTCACGGTGGAAAGTTGCATGAGCTTGCAAGAACAATAAGCGATTCACACAAAGCACTCATCAAATATATAGAAGGAACCAGAGGCAAGTTGAAAGCGGATTTAAGGGAACTTTTCAGATCTCAGGGAAACGCCCTTAAAGAAAGCCACCGAAAAGCCCCGATGACGATCTGCGGCAGCTGTGCTGAAAGGATCGCTCAGATGTTTGAAGTGAATAACTTCGAGAAACAAAGCAATCTAGGGAGAATAAGTTCAGAAAAAGTACTAGCCCTAAGCAGAATCAATGTTAAGGGACACGGGTTCGTCATATCAGGAATCGCAGCAAAGAAGAAAATTGCTTTGTCGAGAGGAGCATTTCATTGCGTGGAAAAGAAGACGTACATCTGTGGCTATCACCTGTCACCTGGCGTATATTTCACGAAAGAGGGAGAAGATGTTTACCTTAATGGATACATTCAGCTGCATAAAGGAATGATTGACAACATTATTCAGTGGCCATTAAAAGGAAAGGTTCGGTTGACCATCAAAGACAGAACCGGTGAAAAAGAGTTCAGCAAAGAGCAAGTCCTTAAAGATTATCTTAAATTCTATGCAAAGCCCGATGAAGCAGGTAATGAAGGAGTATATCTTGATTCTTGTTCATTTAGCATGAACGATCTGCAATGTGATGGGTACATTGTAGACGACTACCTGCGGGTTGTGTGGGAGCTTGTCTTGGAAAATGGAGCTGAATAAAACATGCATAAAAAGAAATATGTATAAAATAAACAAACTATGTATAATATCCTAGCAGCTTAACTTTCCGCGCTGTACTGTATACATACATGCAACAAAACAACTGTTTTGTTTTTGCGTAACAATGCTTTTTTGACCCGCTATGTTGCTCGTGAAACCACTTTTGTGAAGATGAGTATAGCCTGAAATAAAACTGACGAATTCTGACAGCGTCTTGATTTTTTACTGTTTTTGATGTTCCGGGTCAGTATTTCGCAGAAAGCCTCCGGAAAGTCCTCTGGCCGCTACAGTACACTTGTTTTCTGGCACCCGGTTTGATGAAATCTGTACACAGCGCAAAAACGGTACAGAATGATTCTGCAGTGTACAAGTAGAGAGCTAGAAAGAGCAGTGTGCATATTAGTGATATTATTTTAACGCATGGATGCAAGACAGTGAAGTATCTAGAAGAGAATTTAAGATGCGGTCAGACCAGATTGCTCAAAAATGTAGCAGGTGTACTGTGGGAAGAAACAATGTATAAAATTAGATTGTAAAATATAAAATGAATCTGTGGTAAATAAAACTATTGTTTAGACCTACGGCTTTCGTTGTAAGAACTTGAAATTGGTAAAACAAAGAGTAGACAAAATCTATGGACATTTGTTTATAAAAAAATGGTTTTTGAGAAGCTCACAGTTTCTGAAAACGAAAAAAGAGCGTGGTAATTGGTGGCACACTGTAGATAGTAGCTAACATCAAGTCACCCATTAGTACAGCGGTGGGATTAACAATTTTAGTTCACTGTAATATAGTCATCCAGAAAAAGAGTTTCAAATGCGTTGTTCACATTCTGCCTATATGACGATCAGGTTCCATCCTCAGCGTCACTTATCTTTCACCTTAAAGAGACTATCTATTAACCAGAAAAATATTTTCTATTGTGTCGCAAATGAGAAAATCATCCATCTCATCGACGGCCGCAATCCAGCCTTTTTCCAAGAAAAAAAATATTACGACAAAAAGAAAACCGCTATCATCAGCCAACAGCGATGTTATTCTACTGGTAGGTCGAAGAATCCTTGGAGGTAGACTTACTTGCTTTGAAACAAACCTGTATAATATGAAACTGTATTTTACGCATTTTAGGCAGCATTGCGCAAAAACGTAATTATTGCTTTTTTTGACGCGTTCAAATAGGCGCCTGGTGGCCCTGCCGAAAGTGTGTTTGCTTGCATGCGAATCTGCAAACTACAGAAATACACTAAAAATGGAGCGCGTCATCACTCACGAATGCAACAAAAATATCGTGCTTGCTTTAAGCGAACACTAAGGTATTTTTAATAATGAATAAGATTGAAAGAAGCCTTCAAAAACTTCGCGCAGTTTCAGTGTTTGACTTCCACCAGCAATACGATTGTCATCGCCTGCACCAACCAGTATTGGGGGCATTCATTCCACCTATAGAAGCAGACTGAATGCAAATGGAAAAATTCTGTTTTAAACATTTTTCAGAGGAAACGCAGCAAGTTTAAACACTTCAGGTGGTACATGTTTTATTTGGACACTAGTCAGAAAAGCAGTGAAGGACGGAAGACAGTCCATTTAAAGTATGTGAGTTTATACGGAAGGTGAATGTACAGTACTTCACTCTCATATCTATAACGATGGAGGGTCGCGCGCGGAACAGCACGAGCGAAATCTGCAGTCAGAAATACGCCAAATCTGTGCCAATAATGTGCCTGCCTCGCAATGCTGATCCCTGGTTATCACCGCGGATGCAACAACCGCTTTGGCCGCCGAAAGCACTTTGAACGATTTAGGAAAAAAATAAAAAACTAGCCAGAAAAATTGAAGCGAACTGTTCTCGCTGTGATATGATGCCACCACCTTAGGGGTTGCCTGCACTTGGAGGCATTTGGTGTGTAGCGACACCACGGACCCGAGCTAACGGGGGAGGTTTGGCTCCCTCCCACGCCTCGCCGTGCGTGGCTGAACCGTGTCCGGGGAAAAGGGAATCCTCGAGGTTGAGTTGACGCTGGGTGCTTGGACCTCTAAGGTGCCAGGGGCAACACTCCCCTTTGGCCCTGGCTTCACGTAGACGGCAGTCCTGAGCTGACCCACCCAGGGGAAATCGGCAGTCGCCTTTTCCTATATCTCTCTCCCTACATCTTCGTCTTTGTCTCTCACTATTTATCTGTCCTGTCTTCTACTCTCTTCTGTTTACTTCCAAACTTCCTCTGCGGCTAGGGTTAACCCTTTGCAAATAGCCTACCTTGGTGTAGGCGCATTGGGTTATAGTAGCGTTGTACGGCTGGCGTCTGCACGTTTTAGCATGAGCAAACTTGTAGCGTCCCCTCGTTGGGCTCCGTGGTGGGTGGCTGGCAACGCTTCCAAAAAAATTAAACTGGCATGCATAGAGCATTTCCCTTACTAAGTGATCGTACCGCCTTAAAGCGCGTACCCACCGATAATTTAGGCATTTTCAACCGATACAATGAAAACTTCGCCCATTTTTATGCTGTACATAGTGAGATAAGTTGCAAGCAAGCCAGAACTGTATCCCCCTTTGTAGTAGCAAGATGTCTCACAGAAACTCTTAGAAAACCTTAGGGCCGGCTACAAAGTTCCCAAAATGGCCAGCGGAGACCTCTTCCTTGAATTTCGAGAAAATTAACAGTTTGAGAAGCTACAGAATTTTTCAAATTTGGTGACACTCCGATTACTGTAATGCCACACAGATCTATGAACGCAACCCGTGGAGTTGTATCTGATGCTGATTTCCTCGGCTAGACCGATGAGGAACTTCTGGAGGGGTGGAAGAGTCAGATTGTGACCAATGTACAAAGCATCATCATCAGAAGAGACAACAAGGTCATACCAACAAACACTTAATACTCACGTTCGCTTCCAGTAATCTGCTAGAAAGTATTCAAACAGGGTACATGAAGAAATCGATCAGACCATACATACCTAACCCGCGTCGTTGTTTTATATGCCAGAGGTATGGCCACCGCTCACAAAGCTGCCGTGGTCGCCAAACTTGTCCACAAAGTGGAGTTTCGGGCCACAATTCTGACAACTGCGAAGAACCATCACACTGTGTAAACTGTGGCGGAAATCATTCCGCATACTCACGGTCTTCTTCATTTTGGAAAAGGAAAAAGAAATCATCACATCGGAAATACAGAAAATAATACAATCAAAGAAGCAAGACGAAGAGTTTCGCCATTTTACGGCGCTCCGTATGCTAATGCGGCGCGTCAGGGGGCAACGCTGCACCAGCCCTCACCACTCCTTCGGCCAGTGCCGAGCGAGCCGTCGGCTGTGGCACCTGCCCCCAAGGCGGCAGTAGTTCAGTCTACTCCGCCTCCTAGCAAATTGAGGCCGGAGACTCCAGGGTCCTCTGGTCTCAAGGCCTCACCTCACCAGGTGAGGCCTAAAATCCGAACCACCTGCACGCATGTGCGTGCACCCAGTGCCTCTGAGGAGGCGATGGATACAACGGTACCCTTGGTACTGAAAGAGCGGCGCGGCTCCTGGGAGCACGCCAAGAAAAACAAAAAAACAATAACGGGGCCGGACGACCATCCTGCCAACTGAATTACCAACCTCACTCCAACAAAGGATACTCTCTGTACGCACCACAGAACCTCTCTCTCTCTCTTTAATATGCAGACATAAATATTACAGTGGAACATCGAAGGCCTTCGTCGAAACCTCAATGACTTGCAAGAACTCCTCCATGAACACAATCCTAGAGTGGTGTGTGTACAAGAGACACACTTAAAACGAACAAACACAAACGTTTTACGTAACTACGTAATCTTCCAAAAGGATAGAGATGATGCCACGCCGCTATCCGGTGGTGTACCGGTTATAGTTAGTCAAGGTATAGCATGCACACAATTACCTCTTTAAACTTCCCTCGAGGCGGTGGCTGTCCGAGCAGTTATTCTAAACAAACTTGTCACTGTCTGCTCTTTGTACATACCTCCGCACCACCATCTTGAAAAACTTCAATTCCATTCTTTAGTAGACGAACTACCTGAACCTTATTTGGGGACCTGAACGCACATAATGGTCTGTGGGGTGACTCTTGCTGTGATGCATGAGGTCGTCTCATTGAACACTTGTTCATTTCATGAGGTGCTTGTCTGTTGAATAGGAAAGAGGTGACATACCATAACCTTGCCAACAAAACTTACTCTTCCATAGACCTCAGTACCGCATCTCCTTCACTTGTATCATTACCTTAGTGAAAAGTTATAAATAATTCATACGGAAGTAACCATTTTCCTTTAGTTTTGAGTACACCAATATTATATGAATGTCCTCCACATGTTCCCAAATGGCTGGTAAATCAAGCCAACTGGGAACAACTTCAAAAGATTACTCACTTAAGTTGAACTGACGTATGCGGATTAGGTATAGATGAAGCTGTGCAGCACTTAACGGCTTTTCTTACTGACGCAGCAGCCAAGTGCATCCCACAAACATCTGGACTGCCCAGCAAACGATACGTCCCATGGTGGAACAATGAGTGTCGTAATGCGCGAAAGCAGAAGAACAGGGCATGGAGGTTGCTGCGGAACTCGCCGACAGAGGAAAACCTTTAGAGCTTCAAGAAAATAAAGTCTCAAGGCAGGAGAACGCGTCGGCAGGCCAGAAGAGAAAGCTGGCACAAGTTTTATCAGGAATAAATTCATATACACAAGAGGCTAAAGTCTGTAACATGGTCCATAGGGTAGCAGGAAGACAAGTACACCCACTCCCACTCCTAAACACACAGGGTGACAGCCCGGAAGATCAGGCGAACTTCCTCGGTGCACACTACGAGCAAATGTCTAGCTCGTCACACTATACTGAAGCTTTCCAAAGATATAAAGCAAGGATAAAAAAAGATATACTTGAATACAAGTGCACAAATCACGAGGCATACAAGCAATCTTTCAATTTAGTTGAGCTACAAACATCACTAAACTCTTGCAGTAATTCTGCCCCAGGCTACGACCGTGTCACGTATGAAATGTTGAAATTCCTTCCGCTCAAAACGCGAAACATCTTACTCTCCCTATACAATGCTAACTGTTTTTCTGGCACCATCCCTTCATCTTGGAAAGAGGCTATTGTTATCCCTATTTTGAAGCAGGGCAAGGGCCCTTCCTGAGTTGCGAGTTATAGGCCTATTGCACTTACAAGTTGCCTTTGTAAACTTTTTGAAAAGTAGATGAACCGCCGACTTTTACATTTCCTTGAAACACACAATCTGCTCGATCAATTTCAGTGTGGGTTTCGAGAGGGTAGATCCACCACCGACCATCTGGTGCGTATCTAGGCACAGAAACGAGACGCTTTCGTCCACAAACAATACTTTCTCTCAGTTTTTCTCGATATCGAGAAGGCTTACGACACATGGCGTTTTGGCATATTAAGAGACTTGTCTCACCCTAGTGTGCGTGCTGCTCGATCAATTTCAGTGTGGGTTTCGAGAGGGTAGATCCACCACCGACCATCTGGTGCGTATCTAAGCACAGAAACGAGACGCTTTCGTCAACAAACAATACTTCCTCTCAGTTTTTCTCGATATCGAGAAGGCTTACGACACATGGCGTTTTGGCATATTAAGAGACTTGTCTCACCCTGGTGTGCGTGGTAGAATGTTTTGCATAATCGAGAACTACTTGTCCAATCGGAAATTCCGTGTCCGTGTGGGCAGTATTATCTCCCAAACATTTGTCCAAGAAACGGAAGTACCGCAAATTGGCGTTCTTAGTTGTGCACATTTTATTATCAAAATGAATTCGCTGCACCTGTCCATTCCCCGCAACATGTTTTACTGTACATATGTCGATGACGTTCAGCTTGGCTTTAAGTCATCCAACCTGGCAATGTGTGAGCGGCAGGTTCAGTTAGGTTTAAACAAGGTCTCCAAACGGGCAGCGGAAAACGGATTCCAACTGAACCCACAAAAAGAGCACGTGTGTCTTTTTCTCTCGAAAGAGAGGCATGCACTTAGAACCTGATATTGAACTGAACGGTCAACGTCTGTCTGTTAATGCGCAGCATAAATTCTTAGACTTAATCTTGGACAACAAGTTGACCTTCGTACCACACATCATGTATTTAAAAACAAAATGTTTAAAAGCAATGAATGTTATAAAAGTGTTGTCACGTACTACGTGGGGTAGTGACAGGCAATGTCTCATGAACCTGTATAGAAGCCTCATTCGCACCCGCTTAGATTATGGGGCCGCTGTTTTTCAGTCTGCGACTCAAAGCGCTTTGAAGATGCTGGATCCCGTGCTCCATTTGGGCATCCGCCTTTCTACGGGTGCTTTTCGCACCAGCCCTGTAGAAAGCGTTTACGTTGAGTCAAATGAGTGGTAACTTCATCTACAAAGAACTTACATGTCCTTTGTATATTTTCTTAAGGTGAAAGCAGCCAAGAGGCCCCCATCATAAACTCCTATTAATGATTTGTCGAGTTTCATTGTGTTTTAAAACAGGCCTTCGATGAGGCAGCCCTTCTCAGTTCACCTGAAGGGTCTAGCTGAGGAAACTGCATTGTCACTTGAACACAGTTTAATGGCTCCTGTAGTATACTCGGCCCCGTGGCAGTGGCAGATTATAAACTGGCAGATTATAAAGCCGTGTCTCAAACGAACGCTCCGGGACTACTGGCCGAGCAAGTGGGATAGACACACACAAAACAAACTACACATTGTTAAGCCACACCTTGGCCATTGGTCACCAGTATCAAAATCACGTCATACAGAGGTAATACTACCGAGGCTCAGGATAGGACACACATACACGACACGCACATATATTTTGTCCAGTGGCGATCTACAATTGTGTGACAGATGTGATGAAGCACTAACAGTTCTTCACATTTTAATCCAGTGAAAACAGTTAGAAACTCTGAGAAAACACCCCTTTACATTACCCTCCCGACAACATATACCTTTACACCCTGCAATGTTCATCGGTAGGACACCACTTTTTAGTCATAAATCATTGTTAGTGTTTTTAAAAGAAATTCGTAGTTTTTATATCATATACCAGGGCATTCCGTAGCACGACCTCTCCAGAGAGGTTTTCGCTTCGGTGGCTACACAACAAGGGACTTGCCCCACGGCCCCTGGACGCAAGGGTATGAACGAGTGAGGCACTTGTGCTAATGCCATACATGCCCACCATCGTTTTCTATTATCACCAACTTTTGTCATCTATTCACACCACACACACCTTTCACGGCACGGTCATGATTTTATTACTTGTATGTTTTTACCCGCCTTACCGCGAGGAATTTTATGGCCCTTTTACAGCCGCTTATCACAATCATTGTACATATCTTTAGTCAGATGAACTGGCGCTCTTTGGCCGTGAAATGGCCCTAGCGCCACAAAACACCAAACATCATCATCATAAGATGTCACGAAGCGAGAATAAGTTTAGAGTAAAAAAGGCTCCTATCCGCCAGTTGTTGGATTCTTTTTATTTTATTTTTCGTTCTATATTGTTGAAAGCGCTTCGCTGGCCAAAGCAGTCATCGCGGCAGTGGAGATAAATAAAGGTGGAAACTGCTAGGCAGGCACATCACAAGCGCTGCGCATGCTCAGATGTGGCGTGTTTGCGACTTCAGATGTGGCTCGCGCTGTACCGCGCAAGATGCTCCGTCCTTATAGACATGAGAGTTGGGCACTGTATTTACGTATACTTAGTTTTTCTTTTGGATGCGTGGAAACACAGGTGCAAGAATGATGAAATCATTCTTTGTTGCTTCTTCTTGTTCTCCTCGCGCGAAAGCCTCTTGTGAGTCATATGATTTGATGTGCGGATTCCATGGCCGTTCGGAGGGTTTGCTGGTATCGAACGTATCTGTATCTTGGACACCATTTCAGATACTGCTGCATTGTATCTGTATCGCAATTCATTGTAAATGCATCGCGATGCAGAAGTACTTGGTAGAAAAAACAAAAAGCATACGCATGTCACCGCTTACGTTCACAAATTTTTGCATAACACAAAGCGAATTGCATCAAAGCATGACGTGCAAGATGTACTGTCAGCGCTTTACAAACACTCGAGGTTATGTGGCATGACCAACACAGTTAAACGCCCTGGTTGCCCAACCAAACACAGGAACAGGTTCACCGAGTGCATTTCCAATGTAGTTTACAAGTTTCTTTTAAGTTGTGGACTTTAAGTTGTGACACCGATCAAACAGGCAGGTCTTTTAATGAAAGGACGAATGAGCATGACTATAATGTACGTAATACCACTAGTCGTTCTCTGGCTGACCTTTGCAGTCGTTGCGGCTGCTTTCTCGACTTTCACAATACTACGTTTTTTTTAAATAAAGAGTGGTAAGAAAGAGCGTGAGATTGTCGAGGCTTCTCTCATTCATGAGGTAGGTGACAAGTGCCTCAGCAGGCTTTCCGCATCTTTGTCTGACGCTGAAATTCAGTATCTTAGAGGTTTTTATTGATATTAATTGTCATTTGTGCTCGTGTTTTGTCATACCCTGATGATTCTTACTCACCACGCATGCGCGGGATCCTTAAAAGGTTTTAACGTTTTCAGTTTTTTTTTATTTTTTTATTTGACTGGTTACTACTAGCCTTGTTATTCTTCTTTTAATTTCCTTTCAATTATAATTTGGGCACATATAAATGCACAAGTGTTGGTAATAAACTTTCAGTTGTTAGACAGCGCTCTTTGTCTATACTCTCTGGCTTTTCCTCTTCTTTCCGCGCTGCCCTTAATAAGGAATTTCCTGTATTCTTTGCACTGCATGAGGTAAGGTTTAAACGCTTCATTCGCGTTAAAAAAAATCATTTTAGAACTTCTTCCGCCAAAAATGCCTTTGAACAGTTACCAGAAGCCGTTCTCGACAGCTGACAAGTCACTTCGAGTTACAGACATCGCCCTTTTGTCGCGTCATTACGACGTAAATCTCTGAAGTATGTGACTTGATCAATTGACCCCATTCTTTAGTCAAACATAAGTAGATTGCAGATGTTACGCGACACCACGCGATGTGCAGAAGTTTTCAAAGCTGAGAACGCAGTTTTTTTTATTTCAATGTCATTTTCAAGAAAGAAATGTTTTCTTGTCAAAAACTAAAAGTATATTGGAGCTAAAGACATACAGCCTGACAGTACTCTCAACCCCCTTGTACTTGGTTCGTACCGCACAGATATTCGTACAACAATCAGCCTTGATTAAAAAGAAAGAAAAGCACCCAAACAAAAAACTGTCTTCACGAAATCCAGACTATCATGAAGAAAAGAAGAAATAGAGAAAATACAACACGTAAAAACTTCCATGTTTCACTGAACATGGCTTTATCTATGCAAAGATGGTATATACTTATCATAACTAATAATAACTGAGGAAAAAACATCAGTCAAGAACATAAGAGACATCACATCACTTTATTTCCTTAAAGACCCGTCAAGAAGGTATCACATAAGGGGTGGGTATACAGTGTGGCCAGTTGACTTCACTCGGTAAGAAAGTTTGTTACATTGTCCAAGAAGTTTGATAGATTAGTAATGGCAGAAATTGTGTGGGAAAGACGATTCCAATCTGTTGCTGCTCGGGGGAAATATGAAGAGGAAAATGTCAGGGTGCGAGCACGTGGGCGTGACACTTTCAGTTCATGTCCGCGGGGATGAGGTATGCGCGTAAGGTGAACGATGCAAGGTGGATGAGAGAGATCAGTGTAATAAAATTTGCGGAATAAAGATACGGCGACGAAAACAGAGATAAGACAAACCGGATTCTTCTTTCAATGTTGATACGCTATCTCGGTATTGATAAGTGGAATGAATGAATCTAGCAGCACAGTTTTGGACTGCTTCCAGGGTCGATTCGAGGTAGGACTGGTGTGGACTCCAGATAGCGCATGCGTACTCCAAGTTCGGCCTGAGGAGTGTTTTGAAGGCTAGTAGTTTTACGTGCGTGGGGCTATGATGAAGGTTGCGTTTGAGAAAACCTAGTGTTTTAAGGGCAGATGCTACGATATTTGTAATATAAGTGCGCCAAGGTAGGTCATTGCCTAAAGTCACCCTAAATATTTAAACGAGTTAACAGCCACGATAGTGACACCAGAAATTAAATACGGGAAAGAAAAGGGAGCAGAACGTCGAGAGAAAGTCACAAAATTACATTCACAAGGCATTAGAGTCATTAGCCATTGCTGGCATCAATTTATGATGTAGTTAAGATCAGTCTCTAGAGCAAGTTGGTCGAGAAGGTTAATTAGAGTTGAATAGATGACGCAGTCGTCTGCGAACATTCTGATGTTAGCTGAAACTATTGAAGGCAAATTATTAATACAAATTAGGAACAGGAGGAACCTAAGGACGGATCCTTGTAGCACACGAGAGGTTACTAGGAGCGGGCAAGATGTCGTGTTATCAATAAGAACAGTTTGAGAGCGTTTTGCAGAAAAGCCTTTATCCATTCGAGTATATTGGAATTTATGTTTGACTGACCAAGTTTTAGTATTAATCTTTTAAGGGCTACTTTCTCAAATGCTTTGATATAATCAAAAAATATGCGTCAATCTGTACGTTGAGAACAAGGTTAGTGTGTAAATCGCGAAGGAAAATGGCTAGCATAACCTTGTGGTCACTAATTTTTTTGAGGTAAGTAATGAATGGTGAGCATTCGGGACTGTTTGTTAGTATTTGTCAAGAATTACAAGAATGACAACTCCGTGCGCACACATACCTAGTATAGTTGTTTCATTGCAGATTTGGGATGACAATGAATTGTGACTGTGACTCACGAAGATGGATATGCGCGTTAGTGTAGGCAAGTTTAGTAGTGCAACAGTGAATTTAAGTGCGCCGTGCAGTGACGTGATATGCCGTGAGGTGAAGTGTTGTGCGGTGAGGGAAAGTGCCGAGATGTGCCATGAAGTGAAGTGCTGTGTCGTGCAGGGAAGTGTTGTGCGGTACAGTGAAGTGTATGGTGCTAGTGGAGACGACAGTTTTCGTGGAGCGAAAACTCAAAGAATTGGGGGCTATTGTCAAGAATAACAAGATGAAGAAAAGAAGAAGAGAAAGAAGTTGTCTTGAATAGTTAATTTAAGCGCTGGATTGAGGGAGAGGAAGACGAAAAAAGAGGGCGCGGGGACGCGAGTTAGTAACAAGATGGCGCGGGGCGAGTGAGGAACGTGAGAGCCGGGACGTAGCGTTTGAGGAGCCAAGGGCTGCGGAAGTTCTGACTGGGTCTCGCACCAGGCTCGCGCCCGAGCACCTGACTCGGCGAGCAGTGGAAGGAAGTACCACTGTCCCTGGACGGCAATGGTTCTCGCCGAGCACCTGACTAGGAGAGCAGCGCACAGGGCAACCGCTGATCCTGGGCTGCAGTTTCCCGCCCGAGCACCGACCTCAGCGAGCAGCCCCGGAACTATCGCCGACCCTGGTTTGCAGAGTATCCCGCCCGAGCACCTGCCTCGGCGAGAAATCACTGAAGCTACCGCTGTAGTGGTTCTTCAACATCGTCGCCGCCGTTGAGCATCGATATGGCGTGTCATCACGCTTGAGAAGGACTCCCAGCGGACCGAAGGCCATGCCACATCTCAACACGCGTGAACTAGAAAACGCAAACGGTATCGGACGTTGAAACGCGCATCATTAAGACATTTTCTTTTCTTTGTTTTTCAATGTGTGCGTGTTTTTGTTGTTGTTTTGTTTTGTGATTTTTATGGTAATGAAGTGGGAGTTTCGTTTGGTACCATCAACCTCTACGGTTCATTTCGCAACGCCCGACGAGCGAACCAGGTATCAGCATATACGCGTGACAATGGCGAGCCTGCCAGGATCCATGTATTTCTGTCACACGCCTAGGTCAGTCTAGAGCCGTGAAATAGATCTGGAACGCTTGATGGCAGCCGGTAGTGCTGCGGGATTATCGGCTGAGGCTATAATGACGCTCTATCATGAGGAACAAAAAAGATTACGTGAAGAGCGTGCAGAGGCACGAGAGGCCGCAAAAGAAGATGAAGAGGGAGCGAAAGCCGCTGAAGAGAGAGCGAGAGCCACAGTCGAGCGACCTTATCAAAAAACTTATTGCTGGAAAAAGAGCTCACTGAAAAAAAAATGCAGTTGCGCGCAAGCACTAGTGTGGAAGTACCAGATAGGTCACAAATGGTACCCCAGCCACTAAAAGTGAGTCCGCGTAAGTTAATTGCACCTTTTGACGAAAGGCGAGATGACCTCGACGCTTATATACAGCGTTTCGAGAGAATAGCGATAGGACAAAGCTGGCAGAGGAGTGATTGGGCGACTGGATTGAGCATGTGCCTTGCGGGAGAGGCATTGGCTGTTTTTTCCGGATGCCAGCCGTGGATGCGCTAGATTACGACAAGGTCCAAAGGGCTCTGTTCCAGCGATTCAGATTAACTGCCGAGGATTCCCGAGAGAAATTCTGGAGCTCGAAACCACAGAAATTGAGACTGGCCAGCAGTTCGCTGCTCGAATCTCCAATTACTTCGATCGGTGGTTGGAGAAGGCTAACATAGAGAGATCACGGGAGGATCTGAGAGATAGCATGATTGCGGAAGAATTCCTGGAATCGTGTCACAAGGGAGTGGCAATATTCCTGAAGGAGCGGAACTTGAAGACGGTGGCTGAGCTGTCCGAACACGCCGACCTTTATTTGGAAGCTCAAGGTGAAAGAAATCTAGCGAGAGCCCAAGATGAGAAAGGTTTGGAGAAGAAAGAGCGAACCTGGAGTGCAATCAAATGCTACCTCTGTGACAAGACTGGGCCTAGAGCAGCAAATTTTGGCGCGGGTCGCACTCACACTTCATAGTCGAAATGCGACTGGTGCGGAAAGCGTGGGCACACAACAGAAACCTGTCGTGACCGGTCAGGAAATAAAACGGCTTCCATGGTTGCGGATGAAAGCTCTCCTGATGCTGACAGGGAAAAGCAACGTGACCAGGAGGACAATGATAAGACAGGTGCTGTCACGACATCTGTGAAGGCGGGAAAAGCCAAAAATGCTATGCCAGTGGTCGTGGAGATGTTGCACAGACGTAAAGTGTCGGTACTTCGACACACAGGCTCCAACAATGTACTTGTAAGAGAATCCGTGGTGCCACAAACGGATATCATGGGTACAAAAAAAAGCCGGTTTGGTTGGCTGAGAGAACAGTACGGCGGATGCCAGTTGCTAGGGTACTGACTTTGTCGCCGTACTACTGAAGTTGCATTGAAGCCCGATGTGTCAAAGACCCTCTTTATGACGTAATTCAAGGTACTATGCTAGGGATCAGAGGAGTTCACGATCCGGATTCCCTCTGGAGATTGCCTACTGCAACGCGCGCTGAGGGTACGGAGTTCCAACCTCATAAGGTTATGGATAAACGTGACGATAGATGTGTCAATCAGCATACGAGAGAAGATTCAGCCTATGCCGTGTAGAGAGCTACGAGGAACAAGAGTGAAACGGAAAAGGAGGGCATCAAGGAGAGCAACTCAATGGCAGCCATGCACATAACTGCAGCAGAAATGGGGAGAATGCAGGAAGCGGGCAGTACGCTGCGACGATGTTTTGAGATTCAGGGCAAATGGATTTATTGTAAGAGGAGTCGGGTCATGCAGAAGTTTGAGAAGCTTTTAGGGCTGCTGTACAGAATAGTCAAAACCCATGAGGGAGGGGACAAAGAGACAGTTAGCAGTGCCGGTGAGTTTACGAAGGGCTGTTCTAGACTTGGCATATGACACTACTATGGCTGGCCATCGGGGAGTAAGAAAGACAACTATAGCAGAGTCACTGAGAGTTTTTTTGGCCGTGCACGCAAAGCGACTTTAAAAGGTTTATGCTATCTTGCGACACATGTCAGAGAACCACACCAAAATGTTCGGTCTCGAAGGTACCTTTGATGACAATGGCTATTATTTAGCAACCTTTTTAAAGAGTCGCAGTGGACATTGTAGGACCTATAAAACCAGTATCCCTTAGAGAAAATCAGTGCATACAATAGTGGATGTGGTTACTCGGTACCCGGATGCGGTTCCAATGAAACCCACGGATACGGTAACATTATCAGAGGCCTTGGTGGAAATGTTTACGATGTATGGGGTTCCGAGAGAGATACTAACGGATAGAAGAACCTATTTCACCTCGGAATTGATGAGGGAGATTTGTTGACTGCTGTCTATGCGACACCTCTTGACGACAGCATATCACCCCATGTGTAACAGCTTGGTTGAAACGTTCAATGGCACGCTAAAGAATATGTTGCGCATTGTGTGCCAGGAGAAACCCAAGAAATGGGATCGATACCTACCGGCACTCTTGTTTGCATATAGGGAAGTGCTGCAGGATACCACTAGCTTTTCACCGTTCGAGAAGAGCGATTAGAGGACCACTAATGGTTCTTAGGGAAGTCTGGCAGAACACTGATTTGAAAGAAGAGCAAAAGTCCTGGTATGTGTGTTTATTACAACTTCGGGACAAGCTTGAAAAAACTTGTCGCATCGCACGGGAGAGCCCCGCCGAGGCCCAGGCATCATACAAGAAGTATAATTATAGAAGAAGCCGAAAAAGGGTCTTGCAAGTTGGGGAGAAGGCATTGGTACTCCTACCAAGACAACAACACCAAGCTCACAATGAGTTGTAATGGACCTTTTAAGGTGAAAAAGAAAGTGACTGATGTCGACTATGAGCTTGAACTTAGAGAAAGGCGAAAGGTACTGCATGTCAACATGCTGAAAAGATATACGAGGACAGGCCACCCAACAAAGAGGAGGATGTCGCAGGCATGGTTGTTACGGAGACGAAGTTGGGAGATCCATACGAAGAAGAAATACCCACATAGAGCATAACCAAAACAATGGGTCGAGAGAAGGTTGTTATAAACCCCGATCTCAACGAGGTGCAGAGGAAAGAAGCGGAAAATGTGTTACAAGAGTTCGACGAAATCTTCTCAGACCTCTCAGGCAAGACGACAATGCTCAAGTGCAGTATGCGATTAACCACGGAGAGGCCGGCCAGTTTATGGGAAACAGTATTCTCTGCCACTGGCTGTAAAGAAAGACATAGATATGAAAATCATACAGATGTTGGACCTTGGGCTAATTGAGCGTTCCACATCTGCGTAAACCTCACATCTTGTGGTGGTAAAGAAGTCTGACGGGTCCGACAGAGTCTGTGTGGATTTTCGGCATCTAAATAAGGTACTGGTTGATGCCTCAGAGCCCATACCACGAGTTGACGTAGTATTTGCGAAGGTCGCGGGAATAAAGTATTTTTCAAAGCTGGATCCAACTAAAGAGTACTGGCAGATACCCTGGAATGAACCATCGAAGGAGAAAACTGCCTTCTCATGTGCACGAGGGTTATTTCAGTTCAGATTCATGCCCTTTGGACTGAAAACTGCGGCGCAGACTTTCACTAAACTCATGTAAATAGTTCCGCATGGACTCCTAAACGTGGAGCATTATATTGAGTATCTCCTAGTGGCAGCAAATTTTTGGCAGGAAAATGCGGAGGCATTACAGAAAGTGTTTCGTGGGCTCCAAGGGGCGGCGATCACAGTGAAACCGACAAAATGTCAAATTGGGTTTCAAGCGATTACCTTCCTTGGACACACCCTGGGAATGGGACACATTTGCAGCTCATCCTGACACAATTGAAAAGATACAGTCTGCGCCGAGGCCATTGAATAAGAAGCAGTTATTTCATTTCATTCATTTTCATTTTATTATACTGTCAGCCCCGTTTGGGCTATAACAGGGGTGGAAAAAACCAATATACATACAAAAAATAGGTACTCCCTATACAACTTCTATCATACAGAACAATGAATGACAAGAAATAGCCAAAGCACCCTGCTCTTGAGGACATAGAATAAGCAAAATATAAACTATACATCGTTATACACGACATCCTTTAGGCCCTTCAAAAAAGAAGGCACACATTCCGATAAGACAGTGGAATTCGGCAGCCTGTTCTACTCACTGATCGCCCGCGGAAAGAAATTGAACTTAAAACAATCGTTGTGTGATCTGGAATGGGGGATGTACATGTTATGCCGGTGCCTTGACGTTTCTCCAGTTTTTAAATACATATACTTCAATTTGTCTATTTTTACTTGTTCTTTAATTATTAGAAAGAGTGATTTAAGTCTTTATTACTCTGTCCTTTGTTCTAGTGGTTCAAGGTGGGCCAGCTTGCAAAGCTGAGTTGGGGAGTGGCAGCACTGGTATTTGTTAAATATGAAACGTGACGCCAATCTTTGTATTCTATCTAGCTTAGTGCGACTACTTGTTGTGTACGGATCCCATACCTCCTTTGCGTACTCCATGATTGGCCGTATGAAAGCCTTGTAAGCCAAGCATTTGATTTCCGGGCTAGCATGGAGCAGATTTCTCCGAAGTCTCCACAATGCTTTGTTAGCCTTAGCACAAACGGAATCTACATGCAAATTCCATCGTAGATTGAAAGTTATTAATAAACCCAAATATTTGTGTTGTTCTACTCTGCCAAGCTCATGATCGTTTATAAATTACGTCGTATTAAGAATGTGTTTTTTTCCTAGTTACGGTCATTGTTACTGTTTTTGCGGCGTTTAGATCCATCTGCCAAATGGCGCAAAAGTTTTGTATTTTTTGGAGGTCTAAATTTAGTTCTGATTGATCGGTAGGAGACCTGACTGTTTTATACGTTACGCAATCGTCTGCAAAACACCTTATGGGGACCGTAATACCTTTAGGTAAATTGTTGACAAAAATCGAAAACAGTAGTGGGCCCACGACACTGCCTTGGGGAACTCCAGAAGTAGCATTGGCAAGGGCAGATTTTTTCGTGCTGACTTGAACATACTGCTTGCGATTGGAGAAATAGGAGAAAAACCACTGCGTTAGGTTTGGATTTTTAAAGATAGTGTTTATTTTTAACAACAGTTTAGCATAGGACACCTTATCAAAAGCTTTTGCAAAATCTAAGAGTATCATGGCAACCTGACCTTGCGAGTTAATTTCAGAGGATAAATTATGAACAAGTTCAAGAAGCTGATTAATAGTAGATAGGCCTTTTCGAAATCCATGTTGCTTTGAGTATAATAGGTTGTGAACATCCAGATAAGCCAAAAGATGCTTGGAGACAATATGCTCGAGAATCTTTGAACAAGTGCTTGTGAGCGAGATGGGACGGAAATTTTTGTAGTCGTTAGTAGTACCACCTTTGTGTATCGGTATGACCTTACCAACCTTCCAAGCAGTGGGAAAGCAACCACTACTTGCGGAGGACTGGAAAATAATTGTCAAGTACTTCGAGACCCGAACTGCGTACCTATATAAAAATTCATTTGGTATTCCGTCAGGTCCTGCACTTTTCTTTTTGTCGATTTTAAGGGGCAGGTTCAATACTCCTTGTTCACTAATCGTTATTCCTTCTATGCCAGGTGTGTCAGAAGACTCATTAAAAGTCGGTACTTGTCCGTCATCGTGAGTAAATACTGACGAAAAAAAGGCATTAAAACGTTAGCGCGTGCTTGTAAGTTTTCTTTATCTGCATCAAGAGGGGTTTGTGTGTTTGGATTAACGTATCTCCAGAACTTTTCGGGTGCTTCGTGCAAGAACTTTTTTAGTTTAACATTATAAAAATTATCTTTGCAATTTTTAACTAGACGTCTCAATTCCTGCCTCATAGTGTGAATGGTTTCCTTCCCTTCAGGGCAAGGATTCTTTGAGTGAGCTTTCCGTTTTCGTTTAAGTTGCCTTTTCGCACGAATCACGTCACGCGTTATCCTAGGATTTTTCTTTGCTATCATTTTTTGTCGTGTTGGAATATAGAATTGAATGCATTCAGTGACCACCTGCAAAAAATAATCCCATAGTCTATTTGTACGTGCATTTGAATTTCGCAGGAGAACAAAAGTATCGAAAGTTTTCCAGTTTTTCTAAAACAGAGAAGTCATCAGCAGCTGCGAAGTTCAGAACTGTATTTTTGTAATCTTTATGCAACCTAGCGGACGCCATAACCAAGGAAAAACATAACCATCTGATGATCTGATATGCCCTCGATTACACCACATGTTTTAACATTTTCCTCCAGGAGTGAAGATACAAATACAAGGTCGAGAATAGAGGATACAGCCTTAAAAACACGTGTGTAGCTAGACACAATTTGGCATAGGTTAAAACAAAAGGCGATGTCCAAAACATGTTCACAATGAGCTTCTTTGTTTCCTATAATATCATGCGAATCTCATTGAATGCCTGGTAAGTTGAATTCACCAATCAAAATTATTTTGTTGTCCTGGTGCATATTAGAATCCATAAAACATCTTAAGTCGGTCAGAGTCGTAGCAGGAGAACAGGGGGGTCTGTACATAACTCCGATGTACACAGCATGATTATTTATTCGCATCTTTACCCATACGGCCTCAATATCACCAGCATTTGGCAAAATTTGATAATTTATGTCTCTTTTAATCATAAGTGCTACCCCGCCTTCTCTCCCGCCTCGGTCCTTCCTTATTAAGACGTAACCTGGTGGCGTAACTTCCACATCATGTACATCACTGTGCAACCTTGTCTCGGTGATTGCCAATATGTCAGGATCATGTTTCATGGTTACTTTCTATTAAGTGACTTTTGTTCAGTACGCTGAGAGCATTTAAGTTGATGATCCTAAAGTCGGCCTGTTTTTGTCTTTCAGGTCATTGTTGATTGGGTTTAGCAGATGCTTTGCACTTGATCTTCTTCTTGGCATCATCACTCCAGGTGTACAAAACATTGTTGATGAGAACTTTGTCATAAACCAGTCTAACTTGCGCTTCTTTCTTTTTCTAGACTTGAGACCCACAAGTTTCTCCGTATCTCAGTTACATGTTTTGAGTAGTCCTCACTAATGTTAATATGAGTGCCTTTTATCTTGAAACAATTTTTCAGTATCTTTACTTTGTCTCGGTAGTCTGCCACTCTAAGGATTACAGGGTGGTCTTTGCCAGGAAATTTCTTTCCCAGTCTATGTATGTATTGTTTCTATAGAATTCATTTTCTGTTTGAGAATGGAGCCAAATATATCGTCATTTTTTTCAGTAATTCATCATCATTCTCAGGGCCTTCTTCTTTTACTCTTCTAATAATAAGGTTGTATCGTCTCGAGCGGTTTTGTAGGTCGCCAACCCTACTGCACAGAGCACTCAATTCTGTATGGCTCGTATCGACTGCATTCTCAAGCTTTAGCAGCCTACCATCCACTTTATCTATGCACTCTAATTTTTCTCAATTGTTAATAACCCGTTTTGAACTTAAAACATAGCAGACTCAGATGGGGCTTGTTGCTCTTGCATTTGCAAAGTTTTAGACAAGATAGTTTTTTGCGTTTCTAGCAGTTCCTTAAACATTGCATCCGTAATAGGTCCAGGGTTTTGCTCGACATCTCCCGGCAGTGAAAACAACAGACCCGCTAGCGCAAAACAGTCACTTATGCAGTTTAGAATGGCGTGTGGACACGGCAACACTATTAAGCAAACATAATCACTACGGAAACCATACTTCCAGTCACCAACCTGCACGAGTAGGGGTACGTTAGGTGACATCGTCGCGGCTTAATTGCCGTGTCCACTGCCGCTTGAAGCAATTGGCGTCCCTTTTATAGCCGCTGGCGTGGCGCTGGCGGGCTGAACTGGTGACGTCATTATGCCACGTAGGTGTGCGCTGTAAAGATGATGCTCGGGCTGCAGGCGCGGCGCCACTGGCGTATCAAAGATATCACCAGCAACGATACCCGTGCCGAGCTTGAACGGTGCATAAAAGGTGTGACGCAGATCAAGCTGGCCCATGCAAAACGCCGATGAGCCGGTCGACGAAAAAAGGCATCCCGTCAAAACCTGCACGAGTAGAGTTACGTTAGGTGACATCGTCGCGGCTTGGTTGCCGTGTCCACTGCCGCTTGAAGCAATTGGCGTCCCTTTTATAGCCGCTGGCGTGGCGCTGGCGGGCTGAACTGGTGATGTCATCATGCCACGTAGGTGTGCGCAGTAAAGATGATTCTCGGGCTGCAGTCGCGGCGCCACCAGCGTATCAAAGATATCACCAGCAACGATACCCGTGCCGAGCTTGAACGGTGCATCAAAGGTGTGACGCAGATCAAGCTGGCCCGTGCAAAACACCGATGAGCCGGTCGACGAAAAAAGGCATCCCGTCAAAACCTGCACGAGTAGAGTTACGTTAGGTGACATCGTCGCGGCTTGGTTGCCGTGTCCACTGCCGCTTGAAGCAATTGGCGTCCCTTTTATAGCCGCTGGCGTGGCGCTGGCGGGCTGAACTGGTGACGTCATTATGCCACGTAGGTGTGCGCAGTAAAGATGATTCTCGGGCTGCAGTCGCGGCGCCACCAGCGTATCAAAGATATCACCAGCAACGATACCCGTGCCGAGCTTGAACGGTGCATAAAAGGTGTGACGCAGATCAAGCTGGCCCATGCAAAACGCCGATGAGCCGGTCGACGAAAAAAGGCATCCCGTCAAAACCTGCACGAGTAGAGTTACGTTAGGTGACATCGTCGCGGCTTGGTTGCCGTGTCCACTGCCGCTTGAAGCAATTGGCGTCCCTTTTATAGCCGCTGGCGTGGCGCTGGCGGGCTGAACTGGTGATGTCATCATGCCACGTAGGTGTGCGCAGTAAAGATGATTCTCGGGCTGCAGTCGCGGCGCCACCAGCGTATCAAAGATATCACCAGCAACGATACCCGTGCCGAGCTTGAACGGTGCATCAAAGGTGTGACGCAGATCAAGCTGGCCCGTGCAAAACACCGATGAGCCGGTCGACGAAAAAATTCCGCCATATCCACGAAGTGAATGATGATGAGTGGGCGAAGCTCCGGAGGTAAACCTGGTAAACCATGAATGCTCTGTACATTTTGCCCACTCAACTTTATTACATCGCTCCCCCTAGCGTACGTGGCCGCACTAAATCGAACGATTGCCTTCAACCAATGACACGCGCCATATGTGACATCATTCCTATTTTATAAGATCTCGCGTCTTTCATCAACTACAAGTACCGCTTTCTAGTTTATAACATCTTGCATCTTTTCATCATCACCTACAAGTACCACCATCTAGTAAACACTACAAGAACTAAACGAGAGATGGCTACATACAAGAGACGGTACCGCCATCTAGTAACCCTGCAAGAACTAAACTAGAGGTGGTTACATACAGGCTACAGGGGACGTACAGCCCACGCCCTAAGGAGCTTCGCCCTTAAAAAGGTATCCCGTCAAAACCTGCACGAGTGGGGGTACGTTAGGTGACATCGTCGCGGCTATGTTGCCGTGTCCACTGCGGCTTGAAGCAATTGGCGTCCCTTTTATAGCCGCTGGCGTGGCGCTGGCGGGCTGAACTGGTGACGTCATCATGCTACGTAGTTGTGTGCAGTAAAGATGATTCTCGGGCTGCAGGCGCGGCGCCACTGGCGTATCAAAGATATCACCAGCAACGATACCCGTGCCAAGCTTGAACGGTGCATCAAAGGTGTGACGCAGATCAAGCTGGCCCGTGCAAAACGCCGATGAGCTGGTCGACGAAAAAAGGCATCCCGTCAAAACCTGCACGAGTAGGTGTACGTTAGTTG
Organism: Rhipicephalus annulatus; assembly: GCA_013436015.1. NCBI lineage: Eukaryota > Metazoa > Arthropoda > Arachnida > Ixodida > Ixodidae > Rhipicephalus > Rhipicephalus annulatus. The sequence goes on from WOVY01000152.1 coordinate 692,094, forward strand.
ACATTGTCGCGGCTTGGTTGCCGTGTCCACTCCCAAGGCCCAAGAAGTTGAGTGTAAGGCCCATGAATTTAAGATCCTTCTTGGGCCTTACAGGCTGCTATGGAGAATTTATCCCTCATTACGCAGATATAGTGAGTCCCCTTACCGATGTCACCCAAAAGAACACGCCTAACATATTGCATTGGTCGGAATGTCATGAGCATGCATTTGAACAACTGAAGAGGCGTATGGCTGAACCCCCGGTCATTATGGCAGCAGATCTCAGTAGGACGTTTATTTTGCGAATGGATGCATCAGAAAGGGGTGTAGGAGCGGTACTTTTGCATGAATCTGACGGGATCTTGCATCCGGTCTTGTACGCAAGTCGGAGGCTGAATGAACGGGAAAGAAACTACGCTACGGTGGAGAACGAATGTTATGCTTTAATATGGGCTGTTAAAGGATTTCACATTTATTTTTATAGAACCCAGTTTGTGGTGCAAACGGAACACCAGCCGCTGGAGTACCTCAACCGGGTGAAGCATATTAACTAATAATAATAATAATAATAATAATAATAATAGTCATGCGGTGGAGCCTTATATTACAGGAGTCTAGTTTCTTGGTCCAGTACATAAAAAGGAGAGACTATGTTGGCGCAGATTTTGAGTAGAAAGATGAAGTAGAAAATTTCATGCGGACACATACGTAGTATCGTTGTCCTATTGCTGATGTGGGATGACAGTGAAATGTGACTGTGACTCACGAAGATGGACGTGCGCAATATTATAGGGAAGTTTCGTGGTGCAGCAGCGAATTTAAGTGTGCTGTTCAGTGACGTGACGTGCCGTGAGGTGAAGTGTTGTGCGGTGAAGGGAATTGCCGAGATTGCTCATGACGTGAAGTGCTCTGTCGTGCAGGGAAGTGTTGTGCAGTACAGTGAAGTGTATGGTGCTAGTGGAGACAACAGTTTTCGTGGAGCGAAAACTAAAAAAATTGGGGGACATTGTCAAGAATGACAAGATGAAGAAAACAAGAAGAGAAAGAAGTTGTCTTGAATAGGTAATTTAAACGCTGCGATGAGGGAGAGGAAGACAAAAAAAGAGGGCGGGCGCGGCAACGCCAGTTTGGAACCAGATGGCGCGGGGCGAGTGAGGAACGTGACAGCCGGGACGTGGCGTTCGAGGGGCCAAGGGCTGCGGAAGTTCTGACTGGGTCTCGCCCCATGCTCCCGTCCGAGCTCCTGACTTGGCGAGCAATGCAAGGAAGTACCACTGTCCCTGGACGGCAATGGTTCTCGCCCGAGCACCTGACTCGGAGAGCAGCGCACAGAGCAACCGCTGATCCTGGGCTGCAGTTTCCCGCCCGAGCACCGACCTCGGCGAGCAGCTCCGGAACTACCACCGACCTTGGTCTGCAGTGTATCCCGCCCGAGCACTTGCCTCAGCGAGAAACCACTGAAGCTACTTCTGTAGTAGTTTTTTAACATTGTCACCACCATTGAACATCGATATGGCTTGTCATCACGCTTGCGAGGGACTCCCAGCGGACCGGAGGCCATGCCACAACTGTACACGCGAGAGTTAGAAAACGCAAACGGTATCGGACGTTGAAACACGCGTCATTAGGACATTTTCTTTTCTTTGTTTTTCAATGTGTGCGTGTTTTTGTTGTTGTTTTGTTTTGTGATTTTTTGGTAATGAAGTGGGAGTTTTAATTGGTACCATCTGCCTCTATGGTTCATTTCGCAACGCCCGACGAGCGAACCAGGCATCAGCATATACGCTTGACAGCATCAAATCCAAGAGAGAGAGAGAGATAAAGATGCAAGGAAAGGCAGGGAGCTTAACCAGACGCACATCCGGTTTGCCACCCTGCACTGGGGAAGGGATAAAGGGGAGAAAAGAGGTTGCAAAAAGATGAGAAGGTACACACAATCACGAGCACACTCGGGGAGCACACACAGTTTACAGGCGGTCGCTCAGGTTTGTTGACTTAAGGTAGAGTAGCAGTGCTTTAGTTGCTTTCTGCGCAACTGAGGCAGACGCCCAAGGTCCTAGTATCTTCTGCACACAAAATGGTCCGGGGTCAAGTCGATTCAAAACCATCCGTAGCTGGCATCGCTGTGTGTCGTAGCAAGCGCAGCTGCACAAGACGTGTTCGATGGTCTCTTCATCTCCGCAGTAGTCACATGTAGGAGTGTCTGCCATACCAATGCGAAAGGAGTACGCCTTTGTGAGTGCAACACCCAACCAAAGGTGGCATAACAGTGTCGCATCGGAGCGGGAAAGGTGTGATGGTAGCTTTAGCTTGAGCGAAGGATCCAGTTCATAAAATTGACACCTTTGGAAGGTGGTAGACGACCAGAACGTGCGTGTGAGATCTCGAGCCAGCAGGTAAAGTTGTCTTGCTGCATCATTCCTTGATAGAGGAATCGGGACTACACGGGTTTCTTCATGGGCTGAGCGGGCTGCATCATCGGCTAATTGATTGCAAAGTGTTCGCCGATTCCTACATGGTGCGTGTCGGTTCGGAAGCCAATTGTGTGAGGTTGAAATTAAGGCAAACGTCAATGAAGTGGATTGCTTCGGAGTTGCTTGTAGTGGAGACTTGATTACACCAGTCAATACTTGGGTAGATAAGGTCGCCCAGATGTACGACACTGGCGTTACTGTGTGTTCTAAGAAGCGCGCTTAGCATAAAATTCAGCTTTTCTGAAAGTGTAGGCTGTTTTGTTGTGGCCTGTAACATACGCCAAGTAAGACTGTTTTTGGTTTAGTTCGACATAAAAGCCATACTATTTCTACGTCAGTCCCGACAATAATAACGGAGCATGAAAGCTTCCGACTAGCAGCACCTCTCCCCCTCGGGAGCCCTCGCGGTCTTTCCGGAAAATACTGAAATTTGGCAAGTCAGTGAGGAGTTTGACGTCGTTCACATCCGTAGACAGCCAAGTCTCTGTGAGTACCAGCAGGTTACTAGTGGAAGACGATACAAGATGTGATAAGGCCTTTCTTTTCGATAAAAAGCTACGTATGTTTGTGAAAATGATAGAAAAGGACAGATCATTTGAAGGGTTGCTTTTGCATGACAGTGCGTTTTCTGTTTACGAGGTGATTGCCAGATAGTGGATTCTTTTACCATTCGGGAAGATGAGTCAATATTGTAACGGTGCGGCCCGATGTACAGCGTTTTGTACAGCAGAGAAAAGGGAGCCGCTTTAGATTAGCAAACGCAAGAAGGTGTTTTCGCGCAGTATGGACTACAGTAGAAAAATCCTTTCCGACGCTGTATTTTGTGCCCTTGAATTTGCGGCCACAGGAAAGGATTGCGGATTTAGTCTTGTAAAAGGTCAGCTTAATTTTTATAGGACGACGTCGGTTTTCGCTGAAATTACCTAGACGGTGTGCACGGTCGATGTCCTTCGGATCTACACTAGCGTCTAAGTGATTGCGACAGATGTCGATAATTAGTTGCTCCGACTGAGCAAAGCTTTCTTTTGTGATTGTTTAAGGAATAACATATAAATTAGGTTATTTCGGCGCGAATGATTTTCCGCTTCATCCATACCTGTGTTATGAAAACGACTTTGTAGTAAGCAGAACACATTTGGTAAAATATTTTATGACTGACCTATTACAATTGCTTACATCAGTACTGTTTTGTGATCCATCAACCGGTATGTTGTCCTGCATTAGCACTTTTTAACTTGTACCTTGAAGGACTTTTAGTACAATGAAAAGTAAGCAAATGTTCCAATTTGTTTGATATTTTGTTTGGTGTAAGTTGTGAGGTAGTTAAACGCTAGTTCACCATGCTTCGTTCGTGTTCGTTGTGGACGGTATAAGCTTTGGCGGATGGCATAACTGTGCTCTGTAGCTCCTTAGTTGTGCTCGTACAATTTGCTGCTGTATATGATTTTAACCATTTTCATGTACTGAAGAGAACAGCGCAATAAACAGGATGGAGAAAGAATGAACACACGACAGAAGCACTGACGAACAACTGTGTGTAAATTTATTACGCCCGGAAATATATAGCTGAAAACAAAAAACATTGCGCGAAATTACCGAGGCTTTTCATACTAACTGGATTCCCAGTAAAGGCAAGCGGGTTAGATGGGCGGATGAGATTAACAAGTTTGCGGGTATAAATTGGCAGCAGCAAGCACTGTACTGAGTTGAGTGGCGGAACATGGGAGAGGCCTTTGTCCTGCAGTGGACGTAGTCGGGCTGATGATGATGATGATGATGATGATGATGATTCATTACACGACGTAAGGAAACATGTGCGTCAGTGAGCCGTCACTCGCGCTTGTGGAATAAGAGGTAATGAATTTGAGTCAACTTATATCTTTCGACTCGAGGCAGATTCGCTGTTGCATTTCACTCTTATTTACAAGTGATGGTTTTTGTTTTTCGTTTTCTGCTATATGTTTCCAGATGTAAGAATTTGCACGCAGTCGTTCTTCAGCGTTCGTGTCCTGTGTTCTTTCTTTGTCCGTTCCGTTGTTTCTTTTTGCGCTGTTATCTTTAGTATCACGTACCAGCTGGCCCTTCAGAAAACCCTTCTGCAATTTTCAAGTGCACTCCAAGTCGGGTGCCGGATAAAAAACGGCACATAGGCGCCGCGCTGCTGCGTACTGACTAAAATCTTGTCTACAGGGAGCCCGGCAATAGAAAATACCCGTGACATCCGGGTGGCACGGAAGTCACGCATACAGATGTTAAGAGCAGGCGCAAGAAGGAAAAAAGAAAAAAAGGGGAGAGCCGCCTTCTCCGTCGCGCAAGCCTGGCGCCAGGAGCCGGCATCAACTTACGCAGACCCGTTCAGCCACAAGCGTGAGCGCGAAAAAAAAGAGAAAAAAACACCCCCCTCCCAACGCCAGCTGGGCGCCCAGCGCCGGCGTGACGTTCATCGTCGCCTGCATTCCGTGGCATTTGTGAGTCGCCGTTTCGTCCTGCTGTCTTGTGATAGCCGTTTTTCTAAAAGATAATCTGAGACGGAAACATTTTCCAGTGCACTATGGTGCACTTTATTTAATATTTCATACATCTCTCTGCATTTGAACATACACTAGGATGTGCAGTGCCATTGTTACTTTTTTTACTTCAATAAAAGAGTACAAACGGCTTTCCGTTCATCAGTTGTCGAGGTATGACACTGTGTCATGCACTAAATAAAAGAGTACTAGTGCATGCGTGACAGCTTTCTGAAACACTGGCCTATGTCTGTGCATGCTCATGTTCTACCAAACAAGTGTAACTGATGATTTTAGGAAAGCATGGCAACAAAGAAACAAATCGAAGGCCGCGAGACAGAAAATGATCAAAATTGAAAATCTATTGGTCGATCTTTGATTAATGGTTGCGTAATTTGATGATGACCATCAAGTACAGAAGTCAGAAGTCAGGGGCAGAAGTCAACAGGAGAGCCTCGCCGTGGTGGTCTAGTGGCTGAAGTACTTGGCTACTGACCCGGTCGTGGGTTCGAATCCCGGCTATGGCGGCTGCATTTCCGATAAAGACGGAAATGTTGTAGGCACGTGTGCTCAGATTTGGGTGCACGTTAAAGAACCCCAGGTGGTCAAAATTTCCGAAGCCCTCCATTACGACGTCTCTAATAATGACATGGTGGTTTTTGGACGTTAAACCCCACATATCAATCAATCAATTGAAGTCAGCAGGAGAGTGTATGTCAGCGACATTTGCTCACTGTTTTGAATATGAAGTACAGCTCTCATATTCCAGCCAGAATTTTTAACAGTGAACCATGACCAAGACAATCAGTTTACTTCTGTGGAGATCATGTACTAGCTATAAAATCCCCATTTTCCAAAGAGCAACTGCTAGCAGTAAGAATAAATATTTTGAGGTTCGTTCTGCACCATATGTCGACCCCAATTGCATGCCGACGTTCGCGAAAGAGATGTGCAGAGGCATTATTTATTTGGGGGTGACCAACCTGTCCGTTGTTAATTTGTGTACGTCATACTTGACCTAGGCGCGCGTTTCGGCATTCACTTGAACAGCAGTGTGATGCTGAATAAAGGTAATACTAGCCACTCCCCACATAAAGACGACTGAAAATGAGTAAAAACTTCTCTATATAGCGAAGTAATGCGCATGAATTCTAATTGCAGAAATAAGTAATCGTTAAAATGCTAAAAAGGTGCTGCTGCCCCAGTGTGCCGCTTGCGGCAGTTCACGCGTACGAAATTTAAATGTTAGAGTAGGCACGCTAAAATACCTATGCAACGTTTACGTGCAAAAGTGCATTGTCTTCAAACAGCTGAGAATAGGCTGCTGTCACTGCCACGCGTGTACCTCCCGACAAAATAGGCGAAATTTCTCACAGCACACGCACGTGCGAGAAACGTACGCAGGTTTCGACAGCCGAACACAGCCTGGTTCGCGAATTTCGGTTAGCATAACAACCGCAGTTCACGGGGAAGCACTAAAACAACGCACAAACACACGTTAATCAGGTTTGCGGAACGGCGCACCATGAACTGAAGTCGAAGCCGAAAGCGCTCAACGTGGTGGTCTCGAATTCACGAAGTCCTACAAACTATTCGCTGATCAAATTCATGCACATGGCACAAAAAATAGTTCAAGGTTCCGAAGACGGTTTGCAAAAACCAACTTGGTAGATATATACCCTGCAAGAAGAATCGCCTGCTGTGCGGTGGCGTCGTGGTACAATGGTAAAGACTTCTGCTTCACGTGCATGTGGTCACGAGTTCAATTCCAGGGCTGTGCTTCGCAAGGTAATCTGGCAATTTGAAGGTAATTGTGATACTAATGATTTTCTTATTACCTTCAGAGGTAATAGCTGCCGCATTCTCGGCGAGAAACCGCTTTGAATAGCGCAAATATAGTACTTTTTCTTCCGCCACCGCATCAAGGCCGGACCGCCTACGGAAAGTCACGCCAAACTGCAGGCCGCATCTTGCGAGAAAACATTTGACCTAAAATCCCAGCTACTCTTTGTCCTGGCTATTCTGAAGGCCACTTGAAATCAGGCCGGTTTCTCTGCAACACGGCTACGGAGCCGCCTAGAAGCGGCGATAATTTGACTCGATTTTCTGCCTGCGGGTGTGTAGTCTAGCCCGGCTTTCATTTAAAATGTAGTTGACTTAATTAGCACGAAGCATATAGTGTCATTGAAATAGAGGGGCTGTCTTCAAGTTTGCGTAATATCTGTTGTGGTTGGAATACAGGTTGAGAACACTTATCTGTAAAAGTGCAATTTTCTTATAGTTAGTTTTAGTTGTTGTTCCCAACGCCAGAGCTCCGTAGCAAATCTTAGAATTCAAAAGGCAATTTTATCCCGTTTGTTTCAACCATAGAGGAATCAGTTTCGAAATTCTGTGCGTAATACCAATACTTTTTGATAGGTTTATACACAGTTGGCTAATATGTGCGTTCCAGCCTAACTCTTCATTAAACGTTACTTAAATAAACTTTAGGTTTGTTATTTGCTCCAGTTTCATTTCTGCATAAGCAATGGTTATTTACTTACCAATGGGTGTATTGCGTGACCTAAATTTATTGTATTTTGTCTCTGAGAATAATCTCTAAGAATTGAATTGAGCAGCTAAAGGAACGAGCGCTGATATTTGTGCCCCCCCTTGGCGTTGCCTAAACGAACCAGTTCTTTTCTTATCCCGTATATTGGTCCACACATAAATGTAGGAGTGCTTTACAACTTGTGGCTTCTGCTAGTTACGGATTTCGGTGGGCCGTCGTACTATGTCATAAACGCGACACTTGGAGTGCACTTGATGGCAGCCGTCGACGGTTTGCGTGTCACCAGATGTGGTGCTTTTATTTTTGCCTTTTTTGTACTCTAAAGCTGTGCACAGACGCATGATATATTGCACATGCCTATGTAACAACCACATCTTGGGTTTTACGTCCAAAAACAACAATATGTTCATGAGAGACGCCACACTGGAGGGATTCAGTCATATGAGCTATCTAGAGTTCTTTGACGTCTGCAGACATCGCACTGCACACAGGCGTCTACCATTTGGTCTCCATCGAAAGGTGAGCAAGGCGGCCGGAATAAAACTGGCGCCGTTCGTGTCAGCAGCAGCGCACTTTAGCCGTTACACCACTGCGGCTGAATGCTGCAAATGTGGCTCGTGTAGCAAGTGTAAAAATGAACGGCGTAACGTCCTCAGATCGGGTGCTCGAGGTCAGCCAGGCCTGAGGACCATAGGTTAAAAATTTGCCCCGTATCTGCATGTTAATCTGCAAATGTCGTCGAAAGGCGATAGTGTTGCGTCTGCAGAGATTGAACAAAACGTTTATTTGATGTTCTATGTGAGAAAATTGGTGAAAGGTATTCTGGAGGCACCGCGTTAGAGTGCCTCGAGCGTGCAGCGGACGTGAGTGAGTGCACCAAGTCACGTCAAACGTGATACATGAGCGCTATCTAGCAGTTATCTTGGAAACCAAGACGCGTGGCTCTTGGACGGCGTGCGTGCCCTTATCAGAGGTAATAAGGTGTAGAATGCAAGGTGACGGGTAAGTTCCACCACCGTGTCGTCCTAGCAAAGCGTTGGAAACACTTCCTATTTTGTGCAAGCGTTGCATAGTCAGTGGCGCGTGATAAACGCTATGGTCCTCAGAATAATTTATGTATGCCGCTTCTAGTAAAAGGCGAACATGCAGAATATTAATGTGTTGTTATGGTGCCTTAGATATACGCTCTAATTGCTTTGTATTTGACAATCGCACAAGTATTAACGCTGAAGCTTGAGCAACATTGCTGGGCGCTGCAGATGGGGTTGGCCGTTTGGGGTATCCGCTAGTGCTGTTTAAAATTCCCGGTACCGTTAAGGGTGAACAAACAGACAATAAAACAGACGGACAGACCAAAGTTTTTCTTTCGAAGGTTCCCAAAAAAGACGAACGGCTTTAAAAAAGCACGGATGACTTGGTTATAGGCGATCTCTTCCAGCCACTAGACATGCGTGGCAGTGATATCTTCAAATTTGTTCTCAGAAAATTGGCACATCAACGATTTGGACAGTGGTTGTTGTGTGCCCAGAGACAGGTCACAGCACCACATTGACATGCCTTCGTATGAGCTCTCGATCACGGAATTGTCAGCCTTGAGCTATTACTGATACCACAGTATAACGTTTTGTCCAGATCAGTCGTCCTTTTAATTTGCCTCATTTTCTTTTTGCCATTATACGAACGCGCTACCAACCACTCACGTTCAGGCTACGAAGCGTGATGTATTAGGCATATTGCAAACTGCACTGGCGCACACTGACGCCACTTCTGCAACGTATCAACTTTTTTGTTCATCGAAGATATGGACACAAATAAAGAAAAAAACAGAATGATAGGAAGAAGAAACTAGCAGAGACAATATCAGACATGGTCACAGCGCACACACACAAAAAAACTGACTGATAGGGTGCAAAAAAGAAGCAGCGACAATAAAATACTTGTCAACAACTAAGTGAGATACGCAAGGACTAAAAAGAGACTAAGACGTTCACGACTTGAGACTAAAGAAAGAAAAGTGGCAAACATGGCACGCACAGCCCAAGCATCACTCTTCATTTTCTTTATAGAAGAATCTTGAATTTTGTGCATTTCCTTCGCCTTCTCGAAACTTCAAAAATACTTTCGAGAGAATCCTGATAAGTATATTTACATGTGAATGATAGCCAAATAGGTTTTTGTTACGACAGCTTCGCCCAGATCCGCTATGATTCTAACTGTAGTAGTACACACGCAAAGTCAAATTCGACCACCATCGCACTCTATAGGCCAATCAACAGACCACATGAGTGCGCTGTCAGCACTTCTTGAGCAGGAGGTGACTAAGGCAGTTTATCTCTAAATATGTCCTTTTTAAAACACTTTTACATTTTTCTTGTTTTTAAATAATTATTTAGTGTGATTGTCACAGTACGGTCTGCCTTCGTCACGCAGCCGCTCTTTAGCTCTGAGTTTATTTGCGCAACGTGGGCGCATACCCCGATATGAGAAGTGAAAACCAAGGGTTGGCTTAAAGCCGACTGCAAGACTTATCAGCGTGATAGCAGTCATGGCAACTGCCACTTCGATAAAGAAGTTGACGTTCTGCGTTCCAACAGGTGGGAGTTGCCCTGACTCTGGAAACGCCGAAGGTGCGTTCGCCATGCCCACTCCAACGCAGCGGTGCACCGTGGTGGGTTTTTCGAATGAGTTAGACTGGAGACCACTGAGCTTTGCGGAGCCCCTTCCGTCGTATCGAGTATGCCAAGCCTGCGGACTAGTGCCCAGAGTGACAGCACTGTTGCCCTGTCTACACGTTTACTGCAAGAGCTGCTTCGAACAGTGCCGCCTTGATTCCGGCCACTGCTGTCTTCTTGACGGTCAACCTTCCAGCACAGAAGATGTAGAATGGAGATAGTTTCCAGTGAGAAACCTTCTCAAGCGCATGGTAAGCGAATGGGGAAACCATCGGCTCGTATGGTAAACATCGATGTATTGTTGCAGAAAGTGCCTAACGAGGGAGTAGAAATAAAAACATTTGTGCTTTCCAGGTGATACGAGGTTTACGTCGGCTTATATCATTTTGATTTTTTATATTGCGAGCTCAGTTCTTAGCTTCCCTAGCGGTAGATTTTAGCGCAATACCAAGCTGCGGCGAAGCCATGTCATTAGGGTCGGAGGTCAGGGCCTGTTGCATTTTGCTGCTGTTAAATACATGCTTAGTCTGTTGTGTTTTCACTAAAGGGTTGCAAGATGAAATCGGCGCGCAACAAAGACGTTTGCGACACGTGAAAACAGCTTTGACAATTTGTGTCTGAATTTATGCTCCGATAAAATGGTGGAGTTAACGAAAATCCCCCCACCAAAAAAATACTTTCAAAAGTGCACATTTTATTATGCAGCAATAGATATGACACCACGATGAAAGCTATGGCGCGGCAGACCCAGTATTGTTTTTCACTAAAGTAAGTGAGAGTTAGGTCATGCAGACAAAAGAATTTGGGTTTCGAGTATACGCACTGTGTAGGGCAGTTTTCTAGTGTGTGATAGCAGCGCCAGGAGAAGCATCATTATTTCGTCGTATACGGCAAGGGAGGCAGCAGCTCGTCTGCCTCTCCCTGCTTCAGGTTGACGAAAAGTAAACTCTCTGATAAGGAATGAAGGTTCATGGGTGAAAACTATACTAAGCCGTTTAACGTTAGCTACCTCCCTCCATCTGTACAGTAGATGCCGCTTTACTGCCGGAAAAAAGTAGTCTTCTTGCTCTTTTTAACACGAATATATAGTGGGCGACGTCTTTCATATAAGGTCTCTCATCCCTGAACTACTTACGGAAACAATTGAAAAAAATACAAGGTATACGCGCGTAGTTTTTCTTTGCCATGTACCGAACCGACACGTGGCGTTGCGCTGAGCACGAATCTTCCAAATTACCATGTTCAAAAGCCATTGCATGCACGAAATCAGTGACTGTTCTGTGCTGCCACCATCTTTGCCATTGCAGTGATTGTCGAGTGTGTTTCCGTTGTTGCAGCTTATTTTCGAAAATACGTCAAAGTTCCAAGTCGTAGATCTAAGGCTGTCACTGACGGGTCGGCACGTTGCTTGTGTTCAAGAAAAGACGGTGAGAGCAAGGACTAAAGATAGGCGTTCGACTTCGAACCAAATCAAGGCATACTCCTTGGGGAGTCAGTTGTCCTGTTACAGAAGCATGCTAGTGCTCGAAACTACTTAGAAAATATTCTAGAGACCCCAGGTCTTAGAAAAATGATTTCATTTTTCAACAGCTGCTGTAATGTCTATGCTGAATCTCTTGGCTATGAGAGAAGTGCTATAGGATGTGTGTGGATCTGCATCTTTTTGTAAGTGTAGTAGTTGTGTGTACATCGTAGTTTACCAAGAATGTCAAAAACACTGACTTTAAGGGATTATTATTTCGAGAAGACGAAGAAGTGTTTTGAATAGGAGTTACTTCTGCTAACTCTGGCGTACTTCAGTTGTAATTTAAGTCTGTTGATCAGTTTTCGCTGCTCCCTTGGAGGGTATGGATGTAGACCACCCCGGGCGCCTGCCGGCACCAGCGGCGTCAGCGGCGGCCGCCTCCAGGAAGCGGATGGGACTAGAGAGTGACAGCGACAGTGAAGATACTCATGCTTACTATCTCAGCAGTGAGGACTTTTCAGATGACGGTTTCCAAACTGTGCTGAGCCGCAAAGCGAAGAGGAGGAACATGAGGACATCCTCATCCTCAACTATTCAAACTGTAAGTGCAGCGCCAAAATCGAACACTTGTACCATCCTGTTTCTGCCTGCACTTCCTACTGTCAGCATAAAACGCCTTAACAGACAGTCTGTGTCGAGGTCTCTGGAAACGCTCGTGCCAAATGAGATCACGGACATAAGAGTGAACGCCAGAAAGAATATACTGGCTGTGGACGTTTTGCACGCAAGTGCGTTGGGCGTTCTGCGCAGTGTAACTGACTTGGACGGCAACCAGGTGCGCTCTCATGTTCCCTTGGGATGTGATGTAGTAACCAGCGTGATCTACGACATAGATGTGGCTATTTCCAATAATGACTTACAGTTTCTTGTCAAGTCAACAACTGATACTCCAATAGTTGATATCACCCGGCTAGGCAAGTCTCGTTGTGTGAAGATTGCGTTTAAGAGCACATCACTCCCCTCTCATGTGAAGGTGGGGTACTTCAGACATGCTGTGCGGCCTTTCATTCCAAAGCCTCTCCAGTGCCGTAAATGCATGAACATTGGACATGTGAGCAGCGTCTGTGAGAATTCGGTGGTATGCCACCGCTGCGCCAAGCCCCATGAAGCGGATAAGTGCGTCGCAACTGTCAAGAAATGCTCTAATTGCGGTGGATCCCATGAAGCCACATAGAAGGACTGCCCGCGGATTCAGAAGGAAATTGCCATTTTGAAGGAGATGGTGCGCGATCACTCATCTCATCGAGAAGCCGCAGCTAAAGTCAGAAGGCGTCGTTCACGTCGACGTCTGTCTTCAAGGACGCCCGCTACCTCCTCGACACGTTTGCCAGATCCCTCATCAGTACCACCTCCTTTGCCTCCCAGACCACATGCCGTGGGAAAGGCTGTAAAGGACAAAGCCAGTCAGCATACCCTAACTGCGACAGAGTGGCCTGCACTTCAAAGGAAAGCAGCATCAAGCGAACCGAAAGAGTTTCATGACGGCCAGTCCGCGATCCCGGTTCGAGATCTTTCCAACCAAGACAGGCAAGTGACTGCAATCGTGCAATCATTAATTGCCACGATTCGCACGGCACTGAGCAGCATACAATCTCCGTCTGCTAAGAGTGCACTGCAAATACTGGATGCACTGAATCCCGTTCTTGCTAACTTCGTATAAGCACAATGGCTCAACAAACACTCATCTTCCGCACTGAAGTTAAAAGTGCGTCGATTTTTCAGTAGAATGCCAGAGGCATGAAGTCCCGTATCTCGGACTTTCGCCAATTTGTCCGGGCCAATCAATTCCCTATACTTGTGATATGTGAACCTAACGTATCAACGCCTTATAGATTGTCCGGTTATGAAGATTTTTGTTTAGCCGCTTGCGAAGAACGAAGCAAAGTAATTGTTTACATTCGCACAGACTTGACTTATCTTTCACACCCAATAAGTTCAAATGACGACAATCAGTACGCGTGTCTTCGTGTAAAGAAGAATGCAGTTTCGTTCACGCTTATTGGTGGATATATATCTCCGTCATTGCGATTTGACTGTGACAGATTAAAAGACATCCTAATGAGGACCGATGGGCCTTGGATCATCACCGGCGACTTCAACGCCCATCACATGCTTTGAGGAGCACTAGGATAAATGTCAGGGGCCGGAACATTGTTAGATTTGCTTCCGATTACGACCTTTCCATCATTAACGATGGTACCCCCACGTATCTGCGGGATCTCACATATGGCTGTTGCCTTGACCTGACATTGGTGTCACGGTGGTTCTCTCACAAAGTTAAATGGATTTGCGATATTGAGACTCATGGGAGTGACCACATACCCACCTACGTGACGATCGATGGTATCATAAAAAAATTTTTCTTCCGGTGTTGTAATTGGCACTGACTGGTCGGTGTTTACATCGGGTGTTGAGGACGCTTGCCAAAAAGGCCTCGCCTGCAGCCTGGAAAATACCATAGCGGAAGCTTTGCAAGGGTGCAACTGTAAATTACCATTTTCGTCTTAAATAACACAGTTTCACATCGAACTGGCAAGATTACGAGCTATACGAAGGCGTGCTGAACGACGATACAGGCGCACAAGACCAATTTACGATCTAAGGGAAGCAAGGCGGCTCCAGAAAAAGATTCAACGATGCATTTACAATCTGGAGAGCGAACGCTGGAAAGCATTCTGCGAATCTCTAGACCCTCCTAAACCGCTGTCACATATCTGGAGAACAGTTCGTGGTCTTCGCTCTTCTCCGCAACAACGGCACCCTTTTAAAGCTTTGGCACTCCGTCATGCAAAAACAGAACTCGAGGTGGCTGAAGAATTTCGCATGAGAGTTGCCGGGAATATTATGAACGAGAACATCGACGCCGCGATTGTTCCTGAGACGCGATTACCAGAAATGAACATTCCATTCACCATGGAAGAACTGGAAGGTGCTTTAGTCGCTTCTAAGCGCATGTCATCGCCAGGTCCTGATGGTATTACTTATAGTGCGTTGGGACACCTTGGACAAAAAGCCAGAAAAGAACTTTTAACATGCTTCAACAACTCCTGGCTCAGCAGCAGTGTGCCCCGAGAATGGAAAATAGGTCGATTAATACCACTTTTGAAATCGGGAAAATCACCATTGGACTTGACAGCGTATCGCCCTATTGCCCTCGCAAGCTGCCTCGGAAAAGTGATGGAAAGAATGGTTCTATTTCGTCTCGAGTGGTACTTAGAACGATACACAAAATACCCTTCTGGCATGGCAGGCTTTCGTCGGGGCCACTCCTCCATCGACTGTGTGCTTGACTTATCCACATTTGTTCAACAAGAAAAAAGTCGCAAGCGCATATCAGTGGCACTCTTTCTTGACGTGAAGGGTGCATATGATAATGTAGCTCACGATGCCATCCTCACTTCTCTCGCAGCAATGGGCATTGGTGGACGAATGATTCATTGGGTAAAATATTATATAACTGGCAGGTGTTTCTTTGTGCAAACATATGAGGGTACAACTGCGGAACATGACACCTACTTCGGCGTACCTCAAGGAAGTTTTTTAAGCCCCACATTGTTCAATGTTGCCCTCATTGGTCTGGTGAAGGTTCTGCCAAAGTCGGTGTGCCTATCCATATACGCTGATGATATTTGCCTCTGGAGTGCTGCAGTTACTCGCCCTCAGGTGCGTGCACGAATACAGCGGCAGCAACCCTCACAACAGCCTACCTTCAGAAACAAGGCCTAACTATATCAGCTGTGAAGTGAGCGTTGATGGCGTTTACACACAAACCAATGACGCCATACGCTGTTTACATCAATGGACAGAGTGTCAAATATGCACGGACGCATCGTTTCCTGGGCATAATAATCGACAGAAGTCTTTCGTGGAGCCCACATTGTGCGTACTTGAAGAAGGCACTGCTATCTATTGTGCATATAATAAAATTCATGTGCGGGAAAGCATAGGGAACTTCTGTGGCCTCCATGCTACAGCTGTACAGGGCCCTATTTCTGGGTCTATTGCGCTACAGCTTGCCGGTACTGACTAACACTTGCAAATCCAATATTCATCCATTGGAGAGTTTGCAGGGTCAGGCACTGCGTATCTGCCTAGGACTGCACCGATGCGCTTCTACTTATGCCACAATCATGCTTGCCAAAGACCATCTGGTCAGGACATATAGAGTTGTTGATTGCCTCAGTGCGCACATTCGACATGCTAGCCGTGTCCCCGACCACCACTTGGCCCTTCTACCCTCCAGAAGACCACGTGCTACGTTTTCAGACGTCATAGCCAAGCACCTAAACAGCATTCCATCAGGATATACGCCAGCTGCGAGAATGGCTTGTCCTTTGTGGTGCCTCGACCAGCCGCAAGTACGTCTAGGAATTCCGGGAATCACAAAGAAAAGTAATCACTCCAGAGTAGCATTGAAGCAAGCAACACTGCTATTATTAGATGAGTTGTACTTAGACCGAACGCAGATATACACTGATGGGTCCGGCTCGTCCAGCAGCTCATCAGGTGCCGCTGTAATTCCGACTGCAGCAGTGACAATCAAGTTTAAGTTGTCGCATATGACTACATCTACGGCATCAGAGCTTGCTGCTATAAGGGCTGCTTTACAATATCCCGTTCAAGAACGTCCAGGAAAATTGGTCATATTCTGTAATTCGAAGGCAGCGCTTCAGAGTTTGCAGTCTGCCATGCGTAGGAGGAGTCATGAACAATTGGTACCAAAAATAAGACATTGCCATCATGAAGCTCTAGCACGAGGGCATGATATTATATATCAATGGCTGCCTGGACATATCGGTATTACCGGAAATCAATTAGCCGATGCAGCCCGCTCAGCCCATGAAGGAACCCGTGTAGTCGCGATTCCTCTAACAAGGAATGATGCAGCAAGACAACTTTATCTGCTGGATCGAGATCTCACACGCACGTTCTGGTCGTCTACCAGCTTCCAAAGGTGTCAATTTTATGAACTAGATCCTTCGCTCAAGCTAAAGATACCATCACAACTTTCCCGCTCCGATTCGACACTGTTATGCCGCCTTTGGTTGGGTGTTGCATTTACAAAGGTGTACTCCTTTCGCATTGGTATGGCAGACACTCCTACATGCGACTACTGCGGAGCTGAAGAGACCATCGGACACGTCCTGTGCAGCTGTGCTTGCTACGACACACAGCGATGCCAGCTCCAGAATGTTTTGAGTCAACTTGACTCCAGACCATTTTGTGTGGAGAAGATACTAGGACCTTGGGCATTTGCCTCAGTTGCGCAGAAAGCAACTAAAGCACTGCTACTGTGGGCTTGGCAGCAGCATTCCTGGCATGATGCTCAACCCTTTTCGCTTCGTGCTGCAGGCTGTCACCGTTCTGCTGGGAACCTCTTCGTGGGTGCACTACTACGCTTCGCAGACGACGCATGCGCACAGACTCGTGGCCTTTGGCTGCGTGGCATCTTCGGAGGGTGATAACTTCGCCCTGGATGGATATTGTCGGCTGAACTCCAATGACTCAACATGGATGCTATCTTCGGTGACGTCACCTCACGTGGTAGAATCGCCGGCTATAGGAGCGCCAGCGGAACGGGACTTCACCAGTGGGCTTGGCAGCAACATTCCTGACATGATGCTCAACCCTTTTCGCTTCGTGCTGCAGGTTTGTAATTATTCATGCGTTCTGTGTTTTCGTAGTGATGACCCATTTCTGGTGCTGCTGCCCTGCCCACTTTGTTTAAGGGGTGTAATTTCTGCTGTTTGTTCTGTGCCGTGAGACCTGTTGAGATGCGGGGATGTAGAGGCAAACCCAGGTCCTACAGAGCAGATGTTGCCAGAACTGTTAAATGGTCAGGAACAAATTACTGCCTCGCTTGACGCTATAAAGTGCTCTCAACTTGGAATCGAGAAAAAAATTTCTGATTTAACCCAGCGCATAGAAGGGGTTGAAGCACAGTTATCTGCTTTAGCTACCCTGACAAGTAAAGTACAAGGTATCGAGATTGCTATGTCATAACAAGATGAACAAATTTGTATGCTTGTATTGAAAGTTGACGATCTTGAAAACAGATCCCGCAGAAATAACTTAATTATATATGGAATAGAAGAACCTGCTAGAGAATCTAACGAGGAACTACTGAATGAAGTAACAGAATGTTTTCAGAAAAACCTTGAGGTAACGACTTCCGCCATTGAACGATGCCACAGGCTTGGCCGTAAGGTTGGAAATAAGGCACGTCCAGTAATCATAAAATTTCTAGATTATCGGGAAAAGACTTCTGTATTAACGAACGCATTTAAGCTAAAGAGAACTACGATGTCTATTTCTGAGGACTTCTCTAGCAGGGTACGGGAAGTACGAAGAAATTTGTGGAAGAGCGCGGCTGAAGAAAAGAGAAATGGCGCAAAGGTTAAGCTAATATACGACAAATTGAGCATTGATGACACCCTG
Organism: Rhipicephalus annulatus; assembly: GCA_013436015.1. Lineage (NCBI taxonomy): Eukaryota > Metazoa > Arthropoda > Arachnida > Ixodida > Ixodidae > Rhipicephalus > Rhipicephalus annulatus. The sequence goes on from WOVY01000152.1 coordinate 710,240, forward strand.
TATGATTGGAAAGAAACCGAAAAATTGCGCTTTGAACTTCAAAAGAATAAGGGAAACTGACGTCGTGATCCTGTATCTGAACCATTAAGAATTCTAAATGTAAATTGCCGAAGTGTGGTAAACAAAGCAACTGAATTAGAATTATTGCTTCTTACTCATGATCCAGACATAATAACACTTACAGAAACATGGTTGCATAGTACAATATTTGATAGTGAAATAATTCCACCTGGTTATAGTGTGCTAAGAAAAGATCGCGAAAGTAAGGGAGGAGGCGTTGCAGTTGTATTTAAAAATGTCTCAAAGTAATTAGGATGCCAGGTATTCCTCAAGTGGAAGGCTTATTCTGCAAAATGTACCACAATAATATTCAATATATTGTAGCTTCTATATACAGACCCCCGACCTCGTCCATTGAAGTCATCAATGAATTAAAAAATATATGTGCACTCATGCAAAGTCAGGAGCTCGGATAATTTTATCAAGAGATTTCAACCTACCAGATATAGATTGGACCTCTCTTTAAACTACTAAGCATAACGATATCATAGGAGAAGCAATGCTCGACGTTGCTTTTACTTTTGATTTGTTACAAGTTGTTCACGATTTCACTAGGGTGCAGGGAAGTTCGAAGTCAGTACTAGATCTCTTTTTTGTTAGTGGATGTATTAAGTCTTCGGCCACCTGTGAAGTGGTTCCTGGTATTTTTGACCACAGTTCTGTACTATTGACCCTGGCAAATGGCTTTATGGCACGGAAACGAAAAACGTCATGTTTTCGAAATTTTTTTGCGAGCTGACAATACATCAAGTATAGATCTCCTCTCCCTCAACTTCGACTCGTTTTTAAACAGCACTGCTGATGTGCAAGGCCACTGGGACTCATTTAAAGATTTGGTGAATGAATGTATTGATCGCTGCGTTCCATGTGTTGTTAAAAAGAAGAAAGAAAGGAACCCCTGGATTTCTCGGGACACGTTGCATCTCAAAAGGAAGCTAAAACGATTAAAAAAGCGTCGTAGTCTTCGGAATATTGCTGGTATAAACGAAGAGATTTCAGAAATTGCAACTAAATTAAAACACCAAATTCATATTGACAAACAGCTGTATTAGGGTGAATCATTACCAAACTTCATTAAAACGTGTCCTGAGAGATTTTGGCGGAGCATTAAGCCTACATCTACTGAATTTAATGTTTTTGTAGTTGATGGAGTTGATGTGCATGATAGCAAAGTTATTTCGAATGCTTTTAATCAACAATTTAAATCGGTTTTCACCATTGACAATAATGTTCTTCCCTCATTCGATGCAGATTATCCACCTATACCTGACGTTGTTATCAGTGAGCACGGCATTCTAAATATGCTACTTAAACTATATGTTAAAAAGACACCCGGGCCGGATAGCATTCCAAACGCATTTTTAAAGAGTTATGCCGAGTGGATCGCCAAATATCTGTGTTTTATTTTCAAAATCGCTACACGAAGGTCGAGTACCAGATGATCGGAGGGCCGCCGGAGTCAAGCCTCTTTATAAGTCGGGTAAAAAGCAACTTATCTCAAATTATCGTCCTATTTCATTAACGTCAACTACCTGTAAGCTTATAGAACACATAATACATACGCATATCTCTGAGTTTCTTAGTAAGCATAATATCTTAACAAAACACCAGCACGGATTCAGAAAAGGCTATTCAACCTTTACGCAATTTGTCGAGACAATTCACGATTTCGCCACTTCAATTAACAATGGGACACAAACTGACGCCATTTTTATGGACTTTTCAAAAGCGTTTGACAAAGTCTCACAGAAGAAATTACTTTTTAAATTATAGAAAACACTTAAAAATTCCGCGCCTAATAAAATGGATAGCAGACTACCTTATAAACCGTAAACAATTTGTTGTTTTTAACGAAAGCTGTTCAGAAGAGGCAACCGTTGACTCTGGCGTCCCACAGGGTACGGTTTTTGGACCCCTTTTGTTTTTAATTTTTATCAATGATATTGTGAATGAAGTTCCTGTAAAAACCAAGTTGTATGCAGATGACTGTGTCTTATATTCTGAAATATCCAATGTAACCGATCAAATCATTCTGAATAGTGCCTTTTATGACATTGTGAAGTGGTGTGATTTATGGCAGATGTCAATTAACTTCGATAAAACAGTATTTATGCGAATAACTCACAAGAAAAAACCCTTACTATTTAATTATTCCACCGCAAGTTTCACCCTTTCTGAGGTAACTAACATTAAGTATCTTGGCATTTGGATTACCAGTGACCTTAGCTGGACTAAACATATTGACTCCGTAATTGCAAACGCTAACCGAAAACTATCCTTCCTTCGAAGAGCTCTAAAACATTCTAATTCCACGGTGCGTACTCTAGCGTACAGGACTATCATTCGCCCAGTGTTAGAATATGGGGTGATTGTTTGGGACCCCTTCACTAAAGCTAACATAACTAAATTGGAAAACGTGCAGAAGAAGGCAGTCCGCTTTATATTTAATAGCTTTGGATGGACCTCTATAACTGAACTCCTACATCGTGCCGAAGAGCCTTCAGTTACCGAAAGAAATCGTTTAATACGACTACAATTTCTTTACCAAATAATTAAAGGGCATTATAAGCTTCATGTTTCCAATATCATTTCCTTTTCTTCTGGGTACGCCACCCGCCAAAGGCATCAACTTACAATAACCCCTTTCCGGTCCCGAAATAACTGCTTCAAATATTCATTTTTTCCTCGTACAGTAACTCAGTGAAATGGATTAACTAATAACAAAGTGATGGAGCTGTCCTCAAAGTTGTTTGCAGCAAATTTGACCTGATTGTTCACATCATGCTGTTCTATTTTTTGTTTGTTTGTTTGGTTTATGCAATCTTGAGTGCCAACATTGTGAAAACTATATCTGTAACCACCCTGCTAAAATCTCTGTAATAGGGATTGCAGTATAAATAAATAAAATAAATAAATAAATACTTTACCTAAAGTCAACAAACCTGAGCGACCGCCTGTAGACTGTGTGTGCTACCCGAGTGTGCTCGTGATTGTGTGTACCTTCTCATCTCTCAGCAACCTCTTTTCTCCCCTTTATACCTTCCCCAGTGCAGGGTAGCAAACCGGATGTGTGTTTGGTTAACCTCCCTGCCTTTCCTTGCATCTTTATTTCTCTCTCTCTCTGACTTTAAGGGGGTAGCTTATAAGCTGATGTAACGCCAGAACTGACGTAGGAGCACAGGCATCGGCATTATTAAAAACGACACGTTACGGTGCAATGAGCTGAATTTCAGTAACTTGCGTTTGCTTACTGCACTGGGGTCATATATATATATATATATATATATATATATATATATATATGTTGGGCTAAAATTGCAGCCGAGTTTCACAATATCATCGCATGACGCCTGTCATAGGAGTACATGTGTATTAATTATTGCTCCGTATTGGTGGTATACACCAAGCACTGCAACCGTTTGACATTCCACAGACATTATGCCTGCATAATGTGTTCTTTCAAAGCAGCGTCAAGACCTGGCATGATTTTGTAGCAATATACACGACTTACACCGAGAAAGTGCGGTCAAAATCCTCTTATACTTCCCATTCATCCAGCCAACGCTGCCCTCATGGCTTTTCTTAACGCTCTCGCATTTAAATTACCTATGTTCGTTCTTGACGTTGCTGTATAGATGAAAATGATCAGTCATCGGTGGGCATACCCGAATACTATAGATATAGATGAAAATGATCAGTCATCGGTGGGCATACCCGAATACTATAGATTGTTGTCTACGAGTATGTTACATGTCTCTGGAGAAAAGCGTTGATGGCGTGTGTGACAACGTTTTCATTGTATTCGCGTCTTGATCCTACAGTCGTATTTGTAAAACCAGCACCTTCCCACTGTTTTATCAAAAAAAGCCAGATGCGCCCGATCCAGTCATTCACACCCTCTATCTAACCCTTTCCTCCTCTCCCGCATAGCCTAGTCTTCGCGTGTGGTTTCGGGTCATGGGAAAGAAAGCCCCCTCTTGCTGTGCCTCTAGACGGGAATGAGATAACGTAATTTTTGTTCGATTGTGTCCAAATCAGTGGGGCGGCACCTTTCGTTCGTCGTGATCATAATCTGGGTGATCCCGCTGGCTTTTTAAGTAAAACGGTGTTTTCAGATAGCGTGTCCTTATTCGTGGCGCTATGCGGAACGCAAATGGAGACGCGTCACGTTGACGCCGCTGCATAAGTAGCGCTGTGAGGTGGCGGCACCAATGCTTCGACCCATGAAGGAGGGGCGTGAAGGAACAAATATGAAAGACTCGTAATAAGGGAGAGAGACACACGTCTATCGCATCTCCTGGCGAAAGTGCTAGGAAGCACGCGTGACGCAAGCAGCCCTACCCCTCATGCAATGCCGCATTACGACCACTCCATGAACTAATGCGAACCGACGGGTCTCGTGTAAAAGCGCACGTTTGCACTGGCAATAAATGAAGTTAAGGAGGTACTGGTCAAAACCCTCTTCATTTTTCATAGCAATTTACTTTACAGCAAGCTAAGGAGGCATTCACAAAGGCACGGAGACGTCAGTGACTACATAGATAGATAGATAGATAGATAGATAGATAGATAGATAGATAGATAGATAGATAGATAGATAGATAGATAGATAGATAGATAGATAGATAGATAGATAGAGTGATGGATGGAGTGATGGATGGAGTGATGGATGGAGTGATGGATGGAGTGATGGATGGAAGAATGGAGTGATGGATGGAGTGGTTGACGGAGAAGTGGGTGGATGAAGTGGTTGACGGAGAGGTGGGTGGATGAAGTGGTTGACGGAGAAGTGGCTGGATGGAGGGATTGACGGAGAAGTGGCTGGATGGAGGGATTGACGGAGAGATGGGTGAATGGAGGGATTGACGGAGAGATGGGTGGATGGAGTGATTGACGGAGAGATGGGTGGATGGAGTGATTGACGGAGAGATGGGTGGATGGATTGATTGACGGAGAGATGGGTGGATGGAGTGATTGATGGAGAGATGGATTGATTGCGAGATAGATAAAAAGATACATAATCGTATATTGCAGCACAAACGCTATTCTAACGCGCTGCCTTGATATGGTGGATAAATGGTGAAGTGAAGGAGCGTTACTTAATAGAGGGTAAGGTGGCTGTCCTTTCCTAGCCTGGGCCAATGAGAATTTCCGCCATCATACGTGCCTTGGCTAGCAATGGGCCAAAAAAGCACCGTAACACACGCATTTACAAACGATCCCTGCCTTCAACTGCACTCGCCGCCGCCTCCAGGCAGGGTGCTTGAAATGCATTTGTGCTGCGTTGGCACCACTGAGGACACCGCGTTAAAAGCGCGTTTCTGTTGCATTTGAGTCTGTTTTTAGGGATCTGGCCAGCCGCCACCGCAGTTGATTTCGTTTGCTCAAACCGCGATTGAGAGTGGCACGTTTGCATTGCGCGAATGCGCCACTCACGGGGCTCCTTTTAGGGACGAAGCTCCTTATAGCGGCACGCATTCGTCCCTCGTAGCTGTAGTAGTAGACATAGTGTGTAATTAGTTTTACCATTTGACCTCCAAGGTGGTGCCTGTGAGAGATTTCTTCTGTGCGTTTTTGAACAAAAAAAATTCGCAGCGTGCGCGTTACCTAGAAGCCGAATTCTCCTGTGCCTCATTCCCCCTTAGCAGTCAATTGCATGTCCATTGAGCTCTATCTGGGAAGAAAAGGTTGCTACGTTATACTCGCTGGGCATAACCTCCTCTGTTTAGAAAGGTCTAGCGAGCGTTGGACCGCAGTGCCATGAATACAGTGAACTAGTATATACCATGAACTCGAGGTGCTTAAAGTGGGAAGTAGACACGAACCGCAAGCCGTAAGAAAGTGTGCGTGTGCCACCTCTCGTTTAGTCCTTCGAATGTCCGCTGTATGGCGGTGCATATGCGGAGTATAGATGAACAGATACGAGACGGCGGTACTTGAAGTGTTGAATAGATGAACGAACGGACACACAGACAGATGCATGGAGGGACTCACGGATGGCTGCACCGACGGATCGAAGCATGGACGGACGCAGGGATGGATGCACAGGTGGACGTGCGGACGCACGAACAGACGCACGCATGGACAGGCGAGTGGACGCGCAGACGGTCACACAGATGGACGGATGGACGGACGGAAGCAAGAGCGAATGGAAAGACGGATGCTTCGCTCCACTCTACATCATTCACTCCATGGATATGCTGCCAATTTTTTTATTTTGCGGGCTTTTTTGGTATACGTGAGACTTTCTTTATGGAAAATAATGTAATGGTAGGTTTCTGAGGACAAACTCGATCTTTTAATTGAATTGGTCACCTAAAGGCAATATTCAGCAAATTAACTAATTTATATCTAGCAGACCAGAAATGTTCTGTAGTGCGCAAAGGGCTGTAAATAATAGGCAATTAATTTCGGTCAGCTACCTTCAATGTTTTATATTTTAACGCTTGGCTAACTATTACCGGAGCACTCGTTATATGCACATTTAATACTGGGAGCTCCGGTTAGGGCCGCCAGGGTTCATTCCAGTGAGTGTAGAACACTCCTTTTGCTTGTTGGCATGGCGTAGCACGTGATCTTATCCCGACCTGGGAGCTGACGAATGATCCTTCGCAAGCTACTTAAAGACATCAAGTGTGCCACAACAACACTTGCTGTGAGTGAAAGAAAGTGTAAATTTAAAGCCCCACTTCTCATCGTTAGACACGATATTTTTGAGAACTAACAGACGATGGTCCATAGAGAAGTATAGGTGGTGTTGCAAGAAGTAATTGCAAAGCAACTGCAAAGAAAATGAAGTGGATGAAAACATAGCTTGCCATTTGCGGAACTCAAACGTTCAACCTTAAGATAGCGCGTCCTATGCTCTATGCCAGTGAGCAACGTGGTAGCATCGCGGAAGAGCATCATTTGCTCTGTATTTTAATATGTACGACAAACGACGCGACTGTGTGGCGTCAAACGGGAAATGAAGAAGAAAACAGCTTGGATTAGTGATAAAATACTGAGCTGCCTCGGAGAGCACCCAAGTGAGAACCCAGTTCCATCCAGAATATTTTTCTTATATCGTTTTTTATAGCTTATTTAACACTGCAGCAGTTCCCCACACCGGCTTCGGTGACAACTGACACCCTTGTTGTGATCTCGCAACAGCTGTCGCTAGAATGAGCACACTCGTGGCTGTTGTTTGAAGCAATCTGTAGTCGAGAATGTTCCTGCTTCCTCGAGTTTTCTCAAGAAGGTTTGATAGATCATTTTGGCAATTAATTACACTGTTCTCGGCTTTACTGTTTGGTACGTGCGAGAGTGAGCAGTTCTTTCAGCCACGAGTCCTACCTTGCAGCTGTCAGTGCTGGATCAGAGAAGCTCGTGTTAAACACGTGTCATCTAAACATCCGGTTTAAATTTTCTTTCGTACACACAAAAAGAATGTCACAGCTAAACGTCCTATGTTGTGTTAATCAGTATTGCAGTGTTACTGAGCTTACGTCTCGGAGCATCCCGATCTCCCTCGCTATCAGGTAGCGAGTATGATTGAATCCCATCGTAAGGTCGTCTGAAGCATCGTACTTCACTACCTGATTTTATGCGAGGGAGATCGGGATGCTCCGAGACGTTTCGCTACTCTATCTCTTTAAGATCGGGAATACATTCTTTTTTTTGGGTTCTACTCTTTTTGCATAACTAGTTTCGAAAGCGCTAAACGGCAGTCGCCTTTGCAGCTTTTCCCACAAGATAGTGCTTTTGCCCAATATACTTCATTAGTGTTATTAAGGCGCTTTTGTAGTGAACACTCTATTTGTGTTTCTCCCAGTGCCTAACCGTTTGTGAATGTGGCCTCGAAAGGCTTGTACACGAATATTCGGCAGTTTCTTGGCATGACGCATTCCGGAGGTTCCATTCTTACGGGAGCTTTTAGCGCGAAATACACTCAAGAGACGGACAAGCTTTGCCCTTGTCCATCTCTCGTGTTTGGTTCTCGTAAAAGCTACCGTAAGAATAAACCAACACGCCCATAAAGTCACTCTACTGAGGTTCTATTCTAAGAAGCAGTTTGCACTGCACTGCTCACAATTCACGATTCGATAGATTTGTGTTGAATCTCCGAGCGCATGAAGTACGCAGATAGCAGTATCGCTATTGAGATGTTTGAGTGCGCAACTATGCAAGGAGGGCACGCAGTTGCTAGCAGATAAACTGTTTAAAATTAACATGGTTAATTACGTGTCTGCATATAAGAGACTGGAACACTAAAGCCATCTTGTTTTTATCAGACAATTACTTCGTTCCTCCCCCTCCCTGAAAGCTTACCGACACTATTCCGCATTTTTTGAAGATTGGAAAAACTGGAAGCTGTCTGCAGCTCACGTGTTCAGCTCATCTTCAACCAAGTGTCAGCATCACATGATTATGACAAATGACACGTTGGTACCATCGCGAATTCGGGCTACCTTAGACGCCATGATTACATCAACCCATGGCGGGAAATGTTTGGCTTCCTCAAGGTTTACGCCTTAGATAAGCTGTAGGTAACTCTTCCACTTCCACGAGACACCTGAAGCTTTGATTTTAAATATATAAGGCAACCTGAGCGTGACTGTTTTGGATCTGTTAGTAATTTTTTTCGTATTATATTGCTCACTATTTGTATAACATGTTAATCCAGAGTTCGGCGTAGACTTCAGCCACTACATACCACTGGCTATTATGATCTAGGTTTTCTGCCAGTGATGGTTACGAAAAACTCGGCAGCTGTCCTCGCCCCCAGCAGCTCGAAGCAACCATGCGGATCGTATCTTCTATTGCTTGCGATGAAAAACGTTTCTGCGTAAAAGATATTTTTGCAAAAAAAGTGTTGAACTGCCGAATAAGCGCGAAAAGATTGGCAGAAACCTACCTGACATTTCATAGTCTTATACGCCTCTGCCCGCCTGCACACGTTTGTTTATTTTTATATGAGAAAAATCACTGCTTTCCTTCAATTTACTTTCCACATTATCCTTATTTCTCTCATTACCACTGCTTTCTTTATGTTAAGGATAATTACAGTTTGTCAATATGACTATGGTTGATACTAATGAAGAATAAGATATATTCAGCTACTGTCAATTCATCTTGCCTAAATACTATACCTGTATCTTTGTTTACACTAGCTTATGAGCGCAAAAAATACAGAGCTTCTGAAAAAGACACAAACACACAGCGCTGATTGTGCCTTTTCTATAAGTTCCATCTTTTTTTTGCTCATAAATCAGTCCCAATATTCATGAACTAACTCGCCAAAGCAACAGTTTTAACTGTGTCTTCGGTTCTACTTACAAAAACATGCGATGACACATCAACCATGCTTTCTTTTTCATTTGCTTCAAGTGCAATGAACAGTGGTGGAAATTCTCAGCACGTAACAATGTTAACCTCCAGGACGTAGAAACTACCAGCCTTTGAAGAGACGTAAAAAAATATCTGAAGTAATTTGTTTCTCTCTCTTGCAGGTGAAATGCTGGAACGAAGACCGTGGTTGCGACGTTGTTTTGCCTGCATCGGAACTCAACAAACACTTTTGCAAAGATTGTGACCACCACTCCACTTCCTGTCCTAGATGTTCGATGGTCGTACGCTGTAATAGTGTGTAGGCCCACATGCAGAGTGAGTGCATGGATCACGCGATGTCGGCGCCAGCGGCGAGTCCTCAACTGAACTCATCTAGCCAGCATGCGACAATGATGGCTTTGAATGCAAACATGTGCACACGTGTAGGTCAAATCAAAGACACTTTAGACCACCTTACCCAGGAAAATATCACCCAAAGTAACTGCCTCATTGAGATTTCGCAGTACATGAACACAATGAAAGAAACACTTGAAGAAATATCACATAGAACTAGAGATTTGGGCAGTGTTGTGTCTGCCTCAGATGTAATACATAGCACAGTAACACTGAATCACCATGGTCAAATGTTACAAGAGCTTTCAGGAACAATAGGCAATTCACACGAAGCACTGAAAGATCTTTTATATGGCACGAAGCGATGTGTCGAAGAGCTGAAAAAAGACACAGCAACCACCTTGAGAGCGGATTTAAAAGAAATTGTTTGTGGTGAGGGGAGCGTGCTGAGGGAAGCCATGAGAAGAGATCTTGAGAATGTCAAAAAGGCAGCCTCCAGCAACTGCGCAGAAACTGTTGCCGCAATCCTTGAAGTGAAGGAGTGCGAGAACAAAGGCGGTTCGATTGTGAAAAATAAAGAAAAAATCACAGCCTTAAGCTCAATTACACTAAAACGACACAAGTTTTCTGTAGAAGGCCTGAACACAATTAAATGCAGAGCACTTGCAAATGGATTTTGTGCATATGAGAAGAAAAAAGTGTACACATTGGGTTATCTCTTGTCACCAGGCATATAATTTAAACGAGACGGACAACATGTTTTCATGTGTCCGCACATCAGGCTGCACAAAGGAATCATAGACAGTGTTCTTCAATGGCCCTTTGAGGAGAACTTTAGGCTGACCATCAAACATCCATCACAAAGCAAGGAGTGTCAGAGACTGGTGGTCGCTACTAATATTAAGGAATATGCAAGACCTGATACAGAGCACAATGTTGGAGCATATTGTACTGCTCGCTCATTTCGCTTGGATGAACTGGAACGTGAAGGGTACATCGCGGACGACAAGCTTCAGGTAGTTTGGGAGCTTGTTTGAAAAACAATTCAAACTGAGAACTCGATTAGGTTAACTTGAAGAAACGATCTTGTGGCTCAGTCTGCAATACCACTGGTGCCCCAAACGCATCCACTCCAAGTGAATTAGTTTGCAGCTCAGGTGTGCTTGCGGTACTAAGGACACTTAAGTATTCGTGCTACGTCTTTGTTGGTGTGTAATACAGCATGTTTTAGTTACTAATTTTATTATCAATGTGTTTGAATCAAACAATTCAGCACTAGCTTCACACGGTATTGTAATCGTTTCGCGAAAACATCGGCACTAGTGTCGTTGGTTGTGGGCGCAAGATTGTCAAAGGTGCAAAATAAAGGGAATGAGAAATTTTCGCTCGAGTAGTAATGCTTGAAGTGACTTCAAAAAGAAAACTATCTGTGTATGCCTTGAATTGAAAGAAACGTTAATAAAGCACGGCATATAGCGAGGCAGATGTGCACCGCGCCAGGTTTTGAAACATGTGAATGATCAAAGAGCGAAAGTTTTAGAGATACTCCCACAGAAAGGTACTCACTCATTTTACTATACCTAACCAAGATTATAGGCGAAAACATAAAACTTAAGCAGCTACCCACAACGAGTGAGAGGTCTATTGTTGTAGAAATCTGAAAAGTTAGCCTAAAATTAATTTCATGATGTGCTACTTAAGATTAGAAAAAAAGAAAAGTACTAAAAACAGTAGAGGAGAGGTGTGGTTGATGATAAGCTTGGTGATGAGTCAAAAGCTTGAATGCTCTAAAAATATCGGGGCTCTTTTTTGTGCTCTTTCTCACGCAAAAACTTGTTAAAAGCTTTGAAATTATGCGGTGATCATGACTTCAGGGATCCAAAAAAACTTTGTAAAAATACTATAGTTTTACGTATTAGAAATGCCCCTCCATCTACACTTTATATTGGTGCTGCATGACTACATCTGATTGGTGAAATAGCCCGACGCAACTTGCTGCAAACGACGCGTATATAAGGTGCCGTAACCAGAGGGAAGTCAAAATGAAGTGCACCAAATGGTAGCGACCATGCCTCATCTAAGTTTGCAAATTTCCCTAACAAGTATTCACTTGGGGCTGTGACACCTTACATGTAAACAGTGCTATGGTTGACACTTTGGTAAACAGAAAAGCGGGACCTTTGCGAACGTGAGTCGCTCACTTCCCATGCTACGCACTTCTTAGGGTTTTGTTATAAGGGAACTGCCACGCTTTTTTTTCTTTCACATGCACATTGCATGCGGTGATGTCACAAATCTCTCAGTGTGTGCAGGGTTGAGTACCAACAGTGATTTTTGTTTTTGCGAAGCGGTCATAAATGTCGAAACAATTTATGTTTGCTATTTTACTGCATTATGTTATGTATAATACTCTAACAACAATATGAGAACAGCAGTGACATTGATGAGTAGTTTCTCAATTTGGTTTGAGTAGTTTCTTCATTACTTTATATTAACTGCATACCGAAGGCGCTCTAATTTCTAAAAGCCTGTCCCAATGTTCAACGGGCTTTAAACAACTTTGCGTATTCAGGCTCTTAATAAAAAGGGCAATGGCAGTGTTCAATCTTCTCGAAAATGTTCACTGGAGTGTCATACATGGGCACGACATCAAACTATCAGCAGCATCAGCGCCTACGTTGAATCATTTCATGATGCAAACCAATCGTAAGTGATCACATATAAGCCCATACTTGAAACATCTTAAGACCACCTTGAGAAAAATACAGCTGAGTATTACAAAAGCCCAGGTGAATTATTTATACGAAGCCAAACATAATGCCCTAAAAATGTCCTGCAGACCAGTGAACAATATATTTAGGCTCAAGGGACTATGAAGAATTTGCATAAAACCTTACAAGCGGGATGATACCTTTCCTTAATTTCAGCACTATTGCCCTTTTCGACATCCCTATACATCTGTATTACTAAATGAAGTGACATGCAGCTGTGTGGCTACAAGTATCCGCTCCCAAATAGGCCTTACGAGAATATCGCGCTGAATTGCTATACAGTTGAAGCGAGGCAAAGGTATATCGTTGGCTACCTTAGTGGTGGTGCAGTTGAAAATTTTTCTTCGCTTAAAAGAAAAACTAATCTTTCTAAATTTTCTGTTTATTTTACCAACAAAGCATACTACACAACGCTATAAAAGCCACATTTTTACATTATATGCTTCACTTCATAAATAAAGCTGCAATATTACTCACAATGCTATCTTTTCTACTTTTGTCACAATATGTCACTTTTCGCACGTCATTCGCTTGTGAAGTATTTCAGTCATTAAATATAGGAATCTATAAAAGACTTGGTGTGAACATAGTACTCGCGATAAAATCAGTGATTTTTTATTAAAAACGCTATACAAGCAGCATATTGCTAATTTTCGTAAAGGCCAAGAACACGTTATAAAGAGCTAAAACAAAAAATGATTAATATATAGTAGGAAAGAAAGACCCATGCCTTCAGATTGAGGAAAAAGTGTTTCCCAGTCATGGTTCACAAATTGAATATTATACCAAACATTTATTTCTACTCAGTTTCACTTTTGGTACCTAAATCTATCTCTCTCTTTCTGAGTGTGTTTTTAAATGGCCGGGGTGGTGAAGGGGCCGTAAGCGTCGTAGACAGGAATTAGTGGCGGTACCCTACCGTTAACGGTTGCCAAAATTAAAGGATGAGAAGAACAAAAAAAAAGCAAGAAAACAAGTGAAGGAGCGAGAGGGCAGTGTTTTTCCTAAACAAGGAGGGCTCTTAAAAGATTACGTAATTCAGTCGTAATCAACGCGAGAACTCGGATGAGCACAGTCGCTTACTTTTGAAGTCCTGTAAAGTAAGTATAGTTGTTAGCGGATATTTTGGTTCTCAACAACTTTCATTAAGAATTATTCAGCCGAAATGCGCACCACTGCGAGCAGTAATCACGGGTGGGTGGAAAATGCGTTATTGGTAAAAGCACGAACCTTTTCGATACAGAAGAAGCGGCAGATATGAACTAACCGAAAGCCGCATAGAGGCGCTATCAACGCGATAGCATGAACAAAATCCACCACTGAGGAACAATGTTGACGGCGTTCCAAAGTTTGTGCGGTAGGCGTGGCTCTGACAGCGAGAGCAGCCGGGAACAGCATTCACCATACCTACTTTGGGGCATCGGTACACCTTCGTCAATTTTCCCGACAAGCTGGACTGGAGACCTTTGAGCTTCGTGGAGCCCATTACATCATACAGAGTGTGCCAAGCATGTGGGGTGGTAAACAGAGTTACAGCATTTCTTCCTTGCCTGCACGTTTTCTGCAAGAATAGCTTCGAACGGAGCCGGCGTGTTGGCGGGAATTGGAGTCCACTCGATGACCGGCAAGTCCAAGCCGAAGACGTTGAATAGAGAGAATTCCCTGTGGACCAGGTTCTTCGACGAAAGGTATGAAAGCCTAAATGACTCGGTTTAATTAGAACTAATGAAAATTATTTCAACGAAAGCCTAGGTGATGTGCTTTTGACATTTCGGATGCGTTCTCTCTCATTATTGTCGGTTTCTTCTCCTAAGTATTGTAGGCTAAAAAATAAGTCCTTAAACTTAGAATTCTTCTCATGGAAGCATTTGATTGAGTCGTACTAGGAACGACCAGGCAGATATTACTATAAACGCCGTCCCATAGAAAAGGAATGGATAGAACACTTCTTCGATTAGATTACCATTGACAAGGCATTTGAGGCATGACTTGAAGACAGCAATAATGTCCGTGCTCCTCAAAAAACTAAAATAAAATCCAGCAGACCCCATTGCGGGAATCGGTTTGAGGCGCCGCAGTCAGTTAGCAAAGGGGGAACGGTAATATGGGCAATTGCAGGTAACTATTGGATACCACTGCGTCCGGTTCGACGCACAACGCGGGTTAGCAGCGGCACGCGTGCATTTTTGTACCGCTTCGTTGAAAATAGCACCTCTCCGGGCAATGTCTGTGCTTCAGAAGTTGGTTTATTGTGTTTGCTAACCATGACTCTGACGATGACAAGCTATAAAAGCCATGAACTTAAGGAAACTTTTTTATCGCGCTAAAATAATCAGCAATGATTTTATGCTGCTCGGGGGTACTGTCAGTTTGACAAGCAGATCAGTTAATACAGAAAACAGTTTTATTGTATGATACGTTGCTGCAGATTAAATATCACCATTTTAAAGATATCGGGTGAGGGGATGACAGTAGAGTGTGCTAAGGAGTTCATTTTGGGATCGCTGCTTCGGCTGACATCGTCGGTCGATTGGCATGAAGCGCAGCACTTATTGAGCGCGTTGAGATATCTTTTAGAGGTGAAGCTCCTTTACAGCGCCACCCGTTCATCCCTCATCACAGTACGTAACATGTCTTACGCTTTGACCTGCAAGGTGGTGCAGGTGCGAGATTTCTCTTGTGCATTGTTGAACATTAAAAAATTCGCAGCGTGCGCGTTAACTAAAAGCCGGATTCTCCTATCTCTCATTCCCCTTAGCAGCCATTGACATGTACACTGAGCAGTATCTGACAAGAAAGGGTTGCTACGTTATACTGGCTTGGCGTATTGGTTTCAAAAAAGTTTAGCGAGCGTTGGGACGCCGTGCCATGAATACAGAGAACTAGTATATACCATGAACTAGAGGTGGTTAATGATGGGAAGTAGGCACGAAGCGCAAGCCGTAAGAAAGTGTGCGTGTGCCACTTCTCATTTAGTCCTTAGAATGTCCGCTAGATGCCGGTGCTTCTATATGCTGAATATATGATGAAAAAACGCGACATGGTGGTACTTGGAGTGTTGACTACATGGACGAATTGACACACAGAGAGATGCATCGACGGAAGCACAGATGGCTTCACGGATGGATTGACTCAGGTGTGGAGGCAGGGGTGGATGCATGGACGAACGCAGAGACGGGCGTATGGACGGACGGAAGCAAGAACGAATGGACGGACGGATGCTTCGCCCCACTCTCCATCATTCACCCCGTGGATATGCTGCCATTTTTTTAGCTTTCAGTGCGCTATAGGATGCATTTATTAGTCAAAGCCAGATGCTTATTTCAATGCTGATCTTGATCAAGCTGCGCGGCACGGTGGCACGTAAACAATACGGTCAGACATAGACAGCGCCAAATAATCTAAACGCTGCGCTTGTTTAACGCACTTCTTCCTTTGGGTTCCGTCCTGGCGCACAGTTTGACCACGATAAATGCAAAAAGGAGTCGTCCAGCAGTTTGGTAAACTTACTATCGAGTGAAGCTTTCGCGTTTTTCGTCATATATACGGGTGCTATGGCCGGCGCTCATCTCGTATGGCAGGTACATTTCCCCCGCGCGTTTCTATATTATCAATGCTAGGCCCGCCTGCGTGATAATTTATTTCTCAATATAATATTCGCAGCAAAATCATGCGTAAGGTTTTTAGGTGTGGAATACACAAGTACCTGCGATAAAATGGTTTTCGCACACTCTGCCTTCAACGTTCCGTACTCAAAGGCTACCTGTCGCTGGGGATCTCTTTACAGCCGCGGCCCAGCTCAATTTTCTTTCTTCGTTCCATGGGAATCGATACACGCCGTTTGGATTTCACGCTCGAGTTGGAGCAGTCAACGGCTGAACGACCGACCATGATTTATCAGGACGAAGATAAACGCGTGACCACGCGCGTGAATCCCGAATAATCTGAGGGCGAAGCGGTTCACCGTCGTCTACTCTTTTCGAAACCGAAGCCGGTAGCAGACGGTGTATCCCAGAATCTCTCACTGTTTAACTGGCCACCTGTTGCATACGCTGAATGTTTTTATCTGCCTTTGAGCGTAGCGAGGTGGGTAGACGTGTTGTGTCTGTTTAAATGAACAAGTGGTTCGCTTAACAATGGCTTACCAGGCCAGTCATCTACGCAAGCTTTTAAAAGTTAGCTTCTTGGCTGAAGTAGCGACACTATTCAGCGGTATAACGCGATCAGCCTTTTCCAAAACGACGCGCATGGTACAGTGTGCGCGGGTGTCAAACACAGCGTTCATTGGAAGTTTCGTTTTGGTTCTAGCAACGCTGGGACATAGCTTGCCAAGTCGAGGAGTAGGTAGTCTATTTTTTATTACATTTTCATCGTATTTTAACTTCGACAAAAATGTTGTATTCGTTTCCACCTTTTGGTTCTGCAGCAGCATAGTCACGTTCGCCGACTAAGTGTTTTGTTCGTTGTTCTGAAAATACCTAACTTACAAAGAGAAATTACTTCTTTTTGGGAAAGCTCAAAGGACGCCTTTCTTTGTTTTTTTTGCATTCACTGTATGGCCTGCTACCACCATGTGAATATTAAAATTGCTCGGTTATTTCTTTCATCACTGAGAGATAATGGAAGACAGAGTACCTTTCATGATGCCAGCATGTTGTTTGGGTAGATCAAAGTCAAGTTTGGCTCTTTAGCTGCACAAAATTTTGTAAGCAAGCACCAATCGTAGCAACGAAAGAAAACCAAAAGTGACACACACACATCAACTGTACTAATAACTGTGCTTTTATTAGTCAGCACAATCATCCAAGCAAATTACCAGTGCTTGCCCCACCGTGGTGGTCTAGTGGCTAAAGTATACTTGTCTGGTAACCTGCAGGTCAATGGAATAAATAACGGCTGCGGCGGCTAAATTTTCGATGGATGCGAAAATGCTATGGGCCTGTGTGCTCATATTTGGGTACTTGTTAAAGAACCCCAGGTGGTTAAAATTTCCTGAGTACTTCAGTACGGCGTTTCTTATATTCATATGGTATAGTTTTCGGGTGTTCAAACCCACGTACCAATCAAACTGCCAGTGCGTGCGCTGTTCGAACAAGTGTTCTTATATTTTTCACGGCCCATGCAGGAGTGGAGACAAGAAAGCACATACTACGCATCGAAAGAAAATACATAACAGAATAGCAAGAAAGAAGATAACATGTCAACAGCTCATATTTCAAGTTGGACACCCTGTATTATGTTCATAAAAGATTGAATGGTGTTACAGCACACAACATTGTTATCTAGTCCATTCCAATGGTGGATAGCTGACAGAAAAATGGAATGTTTGTGTGCGTTAACACGACTGAAAGGTTCGTGGATAACATTAGCATGGTTCAGTCACGATGAGTGTTTAGGCGGGTCTAGCAGGTAATGAGATCGTAATATGCGGCGTAATTGACCATGATATAATGGGTATAGAAATTTTAGTCGCAAGACAACTCTGCGTTCCAAAAGAAGTTTTAAGCGTGCCCTTGCGAGCAAGTCTGCAGAACTGAATTGCCTCGAGAAGTCTGAATACACAAATCTAATTGCCAATTTTTGTATTCTGTAACGAACAATTTCGTATATATATAGGCTGCTTACAAAGCCAGTGAGGTGCCACTAGCACTGAACTTCTAGGGACGTAAGCTCCACTTGCATGGAAGAAACGGAACAAGTGCTGACGGAGTGGAGCTTTCCTAACGGATGCACGTACCAACAAACGTCGGCATAGTGCATTACGAGAAAAAATGAGCGCCAAGCTTTGTTCTCGGCTTCGCCCGTATGCTACAAAGTTCGTTGTCTCGTACGCTGACTCGGCGTACCATCGAGTGGCCATCATCGTTCTTGCCTTGAGCTGGTCGTCGTAGGCTGCATTCGGCAAAGCATATCACGCGGGAAAACTAAAGGTATCGGCGAAAACGTAATAAAAAACGATTCAGCCAGATACACTTCACGTACACCATCGAAACAGTTAAGATCATGCCTGCTGTTCATGAGGCAATATCGTTCACGTATATTTTTCAGGTCTTCAGTGCGCTTAGTTCTAGCTTCTCGCACCAATATCACGGTTGGCTCGGCCTTTTTCATCGGGAAAACGAGAAATGTTCGCCATCTTGAAAGCACAAACTCCTGAAGACAGACTCCGATACGATATATTACATTCACCTGCTCCTCACTGTCCCCCCATCTAATAGGCGCGTGTGTCGAAGGTTGACCCCTCGACATCTTTCGCTCTCACCATTGTCTCTCGAAGCGCACGCAGCCCTCCCATTCCTACCAAAGTTCACTCTCGCCACGAAATGAGGCTACGGAGCGCCGGACACGAAATAAATCTTAGCTAAGAACAGCTTCCCTGATAATTATGTTCGCTAACAGATCTCGCCTGTAATTGTGAGGCATGACTAGGTTACAACTAAAAAAAAAGCAGCACATCCACGGAGTGAATCAATATGAGTGGAGCGACGCGTCCGTCCGTCCGTCCTTCTGTCGCGCGTGCGTTCGTTCGTGCATGCATACGTCCATCCGTCCGTCTGTCTGTCTGTCCGTCCATGCGTGCGTGCGTACGTGCGTGCGTCGACTCGCCCGTCCATCCATCCGTCCGTCCGAGCATGCATCCGTCCATGTGTCCTTCTGTTCCTCTGTCTGTCTTTTGTGTGTCTGAACGTTTCCATGTCTGGCGACGAACACAAGCAGCCGCGGCTCTCCGCTACGCTTCACTCATGCCACACCAACAATCCGCCACGTACGGCGATGATCCAGGAGACTGAGAAAGGCACTAGTTCTCCGCGCATCCAGGCACAACCCACGCAGCAGCCAATCGGAGAGTAGTGGTACAGCGCCATCTAATATATCTTCACTCTACTGCAGTTTGCATGTGCTTCTATGAGACAGAGCCACTTATTATGCTGATATGAAGATGCTGCCTTCCTTTTTTTTCTTGTTTCCTTCTTCTCTCAGTTAGGTGGACGTAAGAAAAGGTTACCCTCCCCTACAAAAATGAAGTTTCAGTTTCAATTGACCACGTATTGAGGCCTTTTTGACTCAATAGATGGTAAATTAAATGGCATGTTCTGACGAGTGCACTGATTAAAAATTTAATTGACATGAGGTACGAAACATTCAATTCACTCTCACTCTTTACATTTTATGTGACAAGCGTTAAGAAACATTCAATTGAACCACAGTCACTATAGTTTTAATTCACATGCGTTAATAAATGTGCAAATGAACCACAGTCACTACATATTTAATTGCCAAGAGTTAAAAACGTTCAACTGAACCACTGTCACTACATGTTCAATCAACCTGATATTGATCTCTCGATGAGGGATAGCTGATGACGGATATTGACATCTAGCTAGGGCAACATCAGGGCCCGAACGCACACAACGTTTGTGTGGGCGCGTGCGTGTGTGCGTGTTTGTGTGCGTGTTCTGCAGCTTTATTGCGGGTATATTTCTGCAAGATGCATTCGTCACAATGGGCCCTGCATAGTTACAGCACTCTGGGGAGCAGCAATGTTTCACATAAAACTATTTGCAAGGCAATGTTTTCAAGTACTAGCTGTGCGGCGCACGTGCTTTTGAACAGTGAACACGGATATTTATCTAATACACACTAGCGTGTAGCAGTCAAGTGTGGTGCATGTATTTTCTTCATTCCCGCGAAAAAATTTTTCCCTACAGAAATTAGCAAAAATATCGTTCATTCGTTGTTTATAGCAATGTAGGTCCTGAACATTGAGAGGCACTGTCCTTATTATTAATATAATGGGTATTATTTTATTATTATTATTAATATTTATTCATTAAATGTGTGGTAAACGTGCCGGTATGACGTATCGCGGTAGCAGTTCTACGCGAAGCGATTGCAAATTCACCGAGTCTTTTAAAGGTCGGGATTTTTTTCCCCTCAGGCTGTTGACTCGTGTGGGGAAGAGGAGTGGGCTGTGGAATGCGAATTCCAGGGTTGAAAACCATGCCGGTCTGGCCTGTTAAAGACAATAGTCTTTCTTGGGGACCTTCGACGCAAAAATTTGGTCTATCTGTCTGTCTGTACAGATGTCTATTTGTCAACTCTTAACGGTACCCTACAAGGTCAATAAAGTGGCCAAACATTACTCCAAACGGCCGACCCCATCCGCGGCGCCCCCCAATATTGCTTAACGTTCAGCGTTCATACTTGTTCGATTGAAAATTAAGAAGCAAATATTGCGCATGTCTGGAGCACTATAACAACACGTAAATATTCTGCATGTGAATTTTTTCCAAGAAAAGGCATACATAAGCAATTTTAAGGACCATAGCGCTTATCGTGCTGCGCTGATCATGCAATTCTTGTAGGAAAAGGCGAGTGTTTCCAACGCTTTGCTACGACGCCACGGTGGTGGCACCTACCCGTCGCATTGCGTTCTATAACTTATCACCTCAGAGACGGGCGCGCACGGCGCGCACCAAATTTTTCAGGATAACTGCCAGATAGTGCTCATGTCTCCCGTGTGACGTGACTTGATGCGCTCGTTTGCCTCCGCTGCATGCTCGAGGCACTCTAACATAGCGCTTCCATAATACCATTCACCGATTATCTTGCACAGACAATAAATAAACGTTTCGTTCACTTTCTCTAACGTCTTTTGACGGCGATTGTGGTGTAACATGCAGATATGGGGTCAATTTTTTTTCCTTTTTTTTGCAAGTTGAGAGCGGTGGTTGTTGCACGTGCAGACAAACGTGAAGGAACCATGAGGAGTTGGCGAACACTGAATGGGCGAAGAGGCGCCTGAGCCCTTTTGATCTTGCGATAAAGAAAATAGAACGAGAAAGAATAATTTGTAGAGTGTCTACCATTGCGTTACAAAAATCGCAAACTTCGTTCTCAAATAAGCTTCCCAGTATTAGCTGCAGTTTAACCCGTGTGAAGTGTAAACTCAAGATGGCCGCTTTGCGCTTGTGGTGTATCCCTCCACGCCGCAAACCTTTCTTCTCTATCGCTCACCGGAGTTACACGTGCGGCTCGTGTTTCTCACTTTATGATTCTTGCCCTCATTTCGAGGTGAGTGCAGCGATTTACGGAGACTATCTGCTCAAAAGTGAGGAAGCAACTCCGCTGCATATGATGCAATTATTACGGTACATAGACATTTGTGCTTGTGGAACTGCTGTTCATCAGACCCAGCATGGCAATCTCCCAGCGGAAAAATGTACACCTCGCTTACATGCAAGACCTTAGCGCAGTTTTCTTGCTGCAAACTACAGAAACAGACGCTGTCACCTTGATTTGGGATAAACACTCACTGTATTTCTGGATCTGTAAACCACGTCCCCCAGTTGATTATTCTTGAAGGTAAGTTTGTAACTTTTCTTTGTCTTCATACGTTCTATTCGTAAGTTAAGAAAACCGAAAAAGTATAGTGCGTAGGATGTTCATGGAATATTGAACTGCGTAATAATTTGGGTTTGCGATATTAAGCCGTCCTCTCCTAGATACTTTACTTTTATAACAAGACCTCTCTTTCTTGCATTTCTTATAGGTAGGCCTCACCCTAGCTATTCGAAAACAGGCACTCCACCATTCAAATGATCCTAGTCGTCTCTATTGTTATTTGGTATAAAAAATATAGATGCTAACATATCTTTGCTTTGCTGCTGGGATGGAACAATTTATACAACACCGTGCATCACTGTGTACGTGCGTGTGTGTTATTCATGTGAATTGTGTACCCGTGTCCTAATTCGTGATTATCGCCCAGTGTATACCTTGTTAGAGGGACTGAACATATTTCCAATTATAATAACGCACGCGAGAAAAATTGTCATTTTGGTGAGTTTTCAATGATCAGCCTTATTTTATTACTAGCAACTGCTTAAGGAATGCACTGATAGCAGTTAATTTGGTACCGCTTCTGAAACAAAATATTAAAAATGCAAATTTTCAAGAAGTGTTTGAAAATAGTCTATACGTTCCTGAGCGTGAATTTCGGACAATTGCGTAACACGCTTGCATATTAGATGATTATGACCTTACACAATAAGGGTTGAATATACACTCCCCGACATTGTTTCAATTGACACTCGGTATAGAAAGTCACTAGATGGTCCATCATTCATTTTGACTAGCTTAAAAAACACTCAATTCATTCGCAAAAAGGTATTCAGTAGAAACAAGGTAGCCAATATCCATGTGTACCTCAATCGAAAAAGTCAACAGATGCTTAACTTGAACACAGCACACCCTATGAAGAAAAGTCAATTTAGCCTCAATGAAATCGCTATAAGCATCAATGTAAGGGATAACAGGAGCTTCACCCCTAAAATTGCTTCATCTTGCCGCGTTTGAGCCAAGCGGGCTTAAACGAGTAACTGCTTATATGAAGGAGATCAGCTCCAACTTCCCAACCGCACAGAGCACTGTAGCACACGCATTTTGATCATGCATTTTCTCTAGTCTTTTTTTATTTTCGCTGGGCTTTCACTGTACATTTTGTATTATTTGAAAGAAAACAATGAATGGACATATATATATGGAATATATATGTGGAACAAGGAATTTATATATATATATATATATATATATATATATATATATATATATATATATAACGATGTGTGGCATGGCGCCCACACGTTCACCGTTTAAATGTAACAGATCAACAAAACCATGCACAGGGCCTCCCAGTTCTCAAGCTGCACGATTTCAAAATAGAGGAACATCGTTACACGAAGAATCTGATACATAGTGCATATTGTTCATTGCGCGCTGTAGCAGCCAAGACATAGTTTTTGTTTATGAGGTTTCATTAAGTTCTGAATAAGTTCTGTACAATTACTGAGCTAATCATTGCAATGTCGAAGAATTATTTAGGCAAATATAGACCTTTTTCGATTTTGGCTGTGTTTTCTAGGGTCATTGAAAAACTTCTACACACTCGAACTTCAACATTTATTAAAAAGCACAATTTACTCACGCCTGCTCAGCATGGATTAAAAAAAATAAATCTGCTGAGCTTGCACTTTTGGAGCGAAAAGTGTACATATTTACGAAATTCGAAGGCTGTCGTTCTTGGCGTTCTTGTTAATTTTTTAAGGCTTTTGATTTAGTTAACCATAATATTTTGCTAAAGAAATTACACTGCTTTGGTATTCTAGGCCAGGCTCTAACGCCTATAAACTCTCCCCTATCCAGCAGATGACAAGTTAATTGTATCTGTAAACAACTCTTTCTTCGGTATGCAGCATGTACTAGGTGAAGTGCCACAAAGCAACATATTGAGATAATTATTATTTAACATATATCATAAAGATATACATATTCATAACGAGGCCAAATATATCATATATGCCGACGATGCAAGCATATTTTTTTCAGCGCATGTTATTAACGAGCTAATAAGAACTTGTAACGAAACAATAACTCTGGAAAGATGGTCAGCAACAAATGACATACCTAATAATGAAAAGCAAAATAAAAACTGTTATATTTTGAGCTAAGAACAAAATAATTCCAACCCACCTTGATATAATACTGAGTAATCGTAAAATTGCAATATTTACTCATTTTAAATATTTTGGCAAAATGTTTTGATAAAATAATATTTTAGTACAGAAAAAGGTCCAATATTTTAAGCACCGTAGAGGCGCTTTGTTATAACGTTAAAAAACAACACAACTCCACAGGAAAATCTGAAACAAAATCCTGCAAGTAATCAAAACACAAAAAAAGGAGACAGCAGTGATTCATATATTTGGAGAAAATAAATACATATGAAAAACAGAAAAAGACAGGAGCTGGAGCAAAATACTAAGCGATCACTAATCAGTATAACCTAACAGAAGTTCTAATAATATTATGTGTATTTGATGCCCCAAAATTGCCAAATGTGAGTTGCCGTAGTGAAGGGCTCAGGCAATTTCGACAGCCTGGTTCTTTCATGTGCACCCAAATCTGAGCACATGGACATACAACAATTTCATCTTCAGCAAGAATGCAGCCGCCGACACCGGGATTTGATCACACGACCCGTGGGTGAGCAGCCGAGAGCCTTAGCAAATTTACCACCACGGTGTGGCTGAATAGAAGTTCTGTTCATAAAACACTAACTAAAGGGTCCTATTAGATAAAGTATAAATAAAGAAGCCGATGTTTGAATCAACGAAACAGTAGAAAAGTACACTTCAAGTTTAACGGCAAAGAACTCTGCAGTTTGAATAAAACAAAAGGTAGTCTTTGAGAACCGTAATTGGTTCGGACTATGGGAAGTACAGTGTTATTTGGGAAAAAGTGGATGATGGTTGAGTTAGCGAAGTCTTGGATGAGAATAAATTTCAGGGGGCTATGATGCTTACCTGCTGAATAAGAAATTTTGCGAACATTATATGTGTTCAGGATGTCAATACTTAGAAAGAGAGAAAGAGAGAGAGAGAGAGAGAAAGAGGAACACAGCAGAGACAGGTTTATTTACAGAAAGGTAGAGAGGTCGGCCTGAGTGATAGCATGCTCTAGACTGCTACCGTGCAGCAGGCAATGGGAGAAAAAACAGTAATGGATGACAATGGTGAACGGCGTGATAAACGACTTGACAATGACGAGCTCTGCGCTATTTTCTCCCATCCTGGCGGCACTGACCACCACAAATACCATGTTGAATACAGGTGCTTCACAAAACCTTGAGGCCTGCTCACTCGAGCAACGCAGAGTTCAGGTGTGCCCTCGTGCAGCTCTTTGACCAACTGGACTGTTTTGCGTTTTTGATCTCTGCATTTTCGCTGGCCAACCCATCATTGCCGGTCGTCTCTGGACCACCGCATTTCAACAGTTTCACAACGATGCCAACAGCTGAGTGACAACCATCAACGTTGTCGCAGCGTCTGAGGCCTGGACGGAGGATCAGAAGCGGTTCGTGACCAAACTTCGGACCTCTTTCTGTATTGTGCCGCGGCGCGTCACCAGTATGGTGGCGTGAAACAGCAGTGCTTAGTCGTATGAAGCTACAAGCTCTTAGCTGATTGTGGCCGAATTGTTGACCCTGTAGTGGAGCATACGCACCAACGCGTATGCGCCTTCGGAAGACAACAAAAAGCCCACCTCTTCTCCACCAGTCCGTCCAACCAGATCACAGCTGATGGTAGGACACTATAGGGGCTCCACCTCAAGGCTGCTGTTGACCGTGGCAGTTCATCGCTTGTGCTTTTGGACTTGTCGATGTTCGACTGAAGTGCAACGCAGCCACCAACTAGGGCCGATGACAAGTCTTGTGAAGGGCACCACTCTGACATGGTTAAGATCGCGGATTCTGTATCGGAACCAGATTTCATAAATTTTTGACAGAGGCTTTACGGCATTCGTTGGCCGTGTGTGCGAGTGAACCATTCGCCCAAGCCAAGGTAATTGAAGGCATACTTTCCGCACGTCTGCCCGTATATTCTAGATCCGACGCTTGTATGGCCATGCCTATTGATGTGATCCAGGAAAACTGACTCGCCATCTGTGATTCCGACTGCATGACAAGCGAGCCCGTCGACGCCAAGAATTTCATTCCAGCTAGTGGCGTACGACGTAAACGCCGTGCAGATAGCCGCGGAGCTGGACTCGTCGCATGTAGTTCCGGTCACATATACAAATTTTGTGCAAATCAACCAGATACCGTAATTCCTCCGAGTCACCGTAGAGCAAAAGACTACGATACATCGAGCGCGGGACTGCGATGTCGCATCCCTGAGATCATGCAGCGCTACCCGTCCGAGTTAACACGTTTTGCGTTGCGGATGTCTTTGCCGACTGGGCACACAGACCCGAATAAAAAACAGACACCGGGTTGAAGGGTCTGCTTGGCGCGGAACTACCACTGCGTCACAGTCACTGCCACGCGCCAGAACCATCACCAGGGAAATTTGGCGCCAAACTTCAGCGTCTTCAGTGACAATTCGAATGACCACGCTGACACACCTAGTATTGACCACCGAATTCAACTCTGCAAATTTCCGAAAAATTCAAGCGTGATAGATACAAACCACTCCTATGTAGCCAAAACCACCCACTGGATACATTGCCGTCAGTTGCTCGTGATGGCATTCATTGTTGAGTCTCATGACTGGTGACACGAAGAAAGATGCCGGGGCTCAGGCATACATGCTAGGCTAGCGAAGAGGAAGGCGAAAATTGGAATAGAACAGCAGGCCCAGGATCGTGCGCTCACTCTTTCTGCTTACCTAATATATATATATATATATATATATATATATATATATATATATATATATATATATATATATATATATATATATATATTATCAGCTTGACTACGTGCACTGCAGGATAAAGGTCTCTCCCATGTTGCTCCAGTTAACCCGGTCCTGTGCTTGCTGCTGCCAATTTATACCCGCAAACCTCTTAATCTCATCTGCTTACCAAACCTTCTGTGGGGACCTAGTTAGTTACCCTTAATGACCCACGGTTATCCTGTCTACGGACTACATTCTCAACCCATGTCCATTTCTTCTTGATTTCAACTATGATATCCTTAACCCCCGTTTGTTCCATAATCCACTCTGCTCTCTTCTCGTCTCTTAAGGCTACACCTACCATTTTTCTTTCCATTTCTCTCTGCGTCGTCCTCAATTTAATCTGAACCCTGTTTGAAAGTCTCCAGGTTTCTGCTCCGTAGCTAAGTACCGGCAAGATACAGCTGTTATATACCTTGCTCTTGAGGGATAGTGGCAATCTACCTGTCATAATTTGAGTGTTCTTGGCAAATGTGCTCTACCCCATTCTTATTCTTCTAGTTACTTCTAACTCGTGGTTCAGCTTCGCGGTTATTACCTGCCCTAAGTAGCCAAAGTCTTTTACAACTTGAAGTGCACTATTCTCTATCTCGAAGCGCTGCTCTCTTCCGGGGTTGTTGTACATTACTTTCGTTTTCTGAAGATTAATTTTGAGACCCACATTTCTGCTCTCCTTGTCTGACTCCGTAATCATGAGTTGCAATTCGTCCCCTGAGGTAATCAGCAATGCAATGTCAATGATAGATCTCCGGAAAACCACGATGGCGTAGATGTTAGAACATATGCCTCGCTGGCAAAAGATCCGTGGTTCGAATCTTAGTGCCGTGCAGTTCCCAACCAGATTTAAAAAATCGTGCTGTGATGGAACTGCGTTAAGAGGATTGGCGTGTGGCCTCACCGGTAACCATTGCCAGTAATGCACCCCCTCACCAGAGAAAGATTGGCCGCCCTGGTTCAGTATCTGTCCACTACCTCCCACATGCATACGTCAATTAACTCACGGCACTCAGTCCCCAGCAGCTGCGAAGCAACATACTACGGCGGCGGTCAGATCTGCAACGCAGCAGAGGGTGCTAAGAATCTCTGGATCCGGACAGGCTGTCCTTGGCACCTGAACTTAACAACGTTTAACACTAAAACCTTATCTAGTGAGGGAAGTCTAGCTGTAGTTTTCAAGGAGCTAGAGGGTGATAAATGGTATATATTAGGGCTCAGTGAGGTTAGGAGGAGAGATGAGGACTATACGGTGCTACGGAATGGGCACAGCCTTGGCTATCGGTGATTGGCTGACAAAAAAGAACTGGGAGTAGGGTTCCTAATTCACAGAAACATAGCTGGTAACATAGATGAATACTATAGCATTATAAAAGGTGGAAGGTATCGTAATTGGACTGAATAAGAGAAACAAGATGAAGGTGGTACAGGCTTACGAACCTACATCCAGCCATGATGACGCTTCAGTTGAAAGCTTCTATGAAAACGCGGAATCGGAAATGACTAAGGTAAAAACACAGTATACTATACTGATGGGCGCCTTTAATGCAAAAGTAGGGAAGAAGCAGGCTGGAGACCAGGCACTGGGAGATTATGGCATCGGTACTAGAAATACCTGAAGAGAGCTACTAGTAGAATTTGCAGAACGCAATAAATTACGGATGTTGAATATCTTCTACCGAAAACGAGGAAACCGCAAGTGGACATGGAAGAGCCCTAATGGCGAAAATAAGAACGAAATAGACTTTAAAATTAGCCAACACCGAGGCATCGTGCAGAATGTGGAAGTGCTCGGCAAGGTACGATGCGGGGACTATAGAATGGTGCGATCTCGGATTCGCCTAGACTTGAAAAAGGAACGACAGAAACTGACACGCAAGAAGGCAGTCAATGAGCTAGCACTGAGCGGGAAAGTACAGGAATTCAGGGTCTTGCTTCAGAACAGGTATTCGGCTCTTAGTGAGGAAACCAACCTTAGCGTAGATACAATGAATGATAATCTGACGAGTATCATTACGCAGTGTGTAGTAGAAGTGGGAGGCAGGGTAGTTATACAGGACATTGGCAAGCTTCCGAGAAAAAGAATAATCCAATTAATAAGCGTCGAATCGAGAAAGTCTTACGTGCATAAGACAAAATAGAACTGGCAGAGCTTTCGAAGTTGATTAATCGGCGTAAGGTAGCTCGCCTGATTTCTCTGGGAATCCAGTCAGTTACCCTTAAGGACCAGCAGTTATCGGTGTAACATCGGCGAACCGTGGTCAGCGCTAACCGTGGTTCAACACGGTCAACTGTGGTAGGTTGTAACCGCGCTTGCTTTGCCTGTGTAACATGGGCATAAGTGAGCATCGTAATAAGGTGCGCGAAGGAACAGATGGGCACCTCGCGCATAACTATCGAGATTGCGGGTGCGAACGTTTTTTCAATACCACCATGGTGCTATAATGGAACTTGCACTTTGACTCTAAACAACATGTTGAGGCCGGTGAGAGGAAAACGAGTGATTTAATTGTGGTTAGGTGCTCTTTCGATTTAGTTGACAAGAAAGAAACTGCACATTTTGGAGTGTGCGCATGAAACAGTCACATATGGCACTCCTTGACACTTTTCAGACGCTATTTGCGTGATGTCTAACTATGTATTCACCTAGACCCGGGCCGGCGCGTATGCTCTGGACACGTGTTGGCGCGAATGAGCATAGTGACAGCACGATCTTCTTCGATTGATCTTTTTTTTGTTTTCATGCTTTTTTCTGCCGACGTCACTTATATATACGATGTCGCCTTCAATAAAATTTCAGTCGAAAGTAGCATATTTTCTGTGTCCTTCGCTCGTATTTCGTTCGTGCCTTTAGCGATTCCATGAGTTATAGATAACTGCGAGTGGCGTAGGAGTGCAGCGAATACTTCTACTGGCATTATACTACAGCAAATATGATTTACCCTTCCAACTGATCGGCTTTTGCGATGCAATATTTTATATCATTTAACTTAAGCTCATTGGTAAAAGTGATGCGAAAAAATGCTAAACAAAAGCATCGAGTCTCATGCTGCGGCCAGTGCACCAGCTGTTGGAGCGTTTGTCTGGTGTCAATGTGTTCTGGAGCACCAATTATTGCCACATGCGTGAAGAGTGAAGTACGTTTGCTTT
This sequence comes from Rhipicephalus annulatus, assembly GCA_013436015.1. NCBI lineage: Eukaryota > Metazoa > Arthropoda > Arachnida > Ixodida > Ixodidae > Rhipicephalus > Rhipicephalus annulatus. The sequence continues at coordinate 740,178 of WOVY01000152.1, forward strand.
TTTAAATGCGAAGCATTTCTTAGCGAACTTCGGCGACCTTTAGCGTATCTATCTAGCCGCTTACGTTTGGGTGCTCTCATGCTCAACTTCTTTACTCGGCGTGAACCAAAATTAGCATGAGAGCGCAAGGTGGCTAGTCAAATATGAAGCACTCGTCAGGACATGAATAACGTCACAATCCCATCGCGTACGTCGTCAAACACTTCCAGCCAGACAGTAACACATACTACTGGTGGGTATGTGCCGCTGGTATGCGGGTATGTGCCACAGGCGATTGGCACTTAGTATCTACCCAGTATCTACCCAACACGCATGGCACATTTTACACGCAAACGTTAAGGAATACCCTACATCAGTAGTATTGTGACGGGGTGAGGTGTTGGCTTACAGGATAGCGTCCACCGAGAATCGGCAGCCGAACAAGATGTCTGAGTTGCCTCTCGCGCAAGCGCCTAACGCACAGGCGTCTTCTTCATCTTCGCTAAGTGTCACGCTTGCTCCTGTCGATGATGCACCGTAACATTACTCCCCCGCGGCGGAAGCGCCGTCATGGCGCGTAGTACGGCGGCGACGAACAAAGAGGGTGATACGGTTTGAGTCTGTAAACGTGTACAACGTCTGTCTGGAGTGAGGGGGTCGAAGAGGCATTGTTTAGATATGCGATCTCGTAGCTCACGTCACTAAGTTGTCGTAACACTTTGTAGGGGCCATGGTAGTGTGATAGTAGCTTCTCTGATAAGCCGACTTGGTGGTTTGGTGTCCAGAGAAGTACCAGAGACCCCGGCGAGAAGTGCACGCTTTGGTGGCGACTGTCATAGCGGTCTTTTTGGTGCGCTTTTGATAAGTGCAGACGATCACGGGCAAGCTTACGGGCTGCATGGGGTCGAAAAACGACATCGCTGGCGTACTCAATAGACAAGGGGGCAGCCGAAGGAAGGAGCATGTCAAATGGTAATGCTGGATGTCGGCCAAATAGCAAATAAAACGGCGAATAACTAGCTGTGTCGTGCCGTGAAGAATTGTACGTGGACGTGACAAAGGGGAGTGCTTTGTCCCAGTCACGGTGATCTGGCGAAACGTACATTGACAGCATCTGCGTCAGCGTTCGGTTCAGACGCTCGGTCAATCCATTTGCCTGTGGATGATAAGCGGTGGTCAGCTTGTGCTCAGTGGAGCAGTCACGGAGAATGTCATCCACAACCCGTGAAAGAAAGTACCTTCCTCGATCAGTAAGCAGCGGCCACGAAGCGCCGTGATGAAGAATGACTTCATACAAGAGAAAGTCAGCAACGTCAGTGGAACAGCTTGTCGGCACTGCTTTAGTGATGGCAAAGCGTGTGGCGTAGTCTGTGGTGACTGCAACCTATATATTTCCGGAGGTGGAATTGAGAAACGGGCCCAACAGGTCAAGGCCAACACGGAAGAATGGTTCCGTCGGTATGTCAAATGGCTGTAGGAGGCCAGAAGGTAGCACAGAGGGGCGCTTGCGGCGTAGGCAGCGGTCGCAAGCAGTGACGTAGCGAACCACAGAACGATACAGCCCGGGCCAGAAAAAGCGACGTCGCACACGATCGTAGGTACGAGAGACGCCAAGGTGACCGGCTGTAGGTACGTCATGTAGTTGTTCGAGAACGCTGGTACGCAGGTGATGGGGAAGCATGAGTAGTAATTCTGGGTCATCAGCGTTGAAGCTGCGATGGTACAGAATGTTGTCGTGCAGTTCGAACAGGCGAACGGAAGGGTCTGTTGGAGCAGAGATCAGACGCTCGATGATGGAGAGTAACGACTGGTCACGTCGTTGTTCAGTGGAGATATCACCCAAAGCGTAGATAGAGAGAACGCAGGGGTCTGAATCAAGGTCTGTCAAGTCGGGCGTTTCAACCGGATAACGTGACAAACAGTCTGCGTCTATGTGCAGGCGTCACGGTATGTAGTGGACCACGAATGAGTATTCTTGCAGACGGAGCGCCCAGCGACCAAGACGTCCATATGGGTCCTTTAGCGATGACAGCCAGCAAAGAGCGTGATGGTCCGTAACAACGGAAAAGTTCGGCCAATCAGGTAAGGCCTGAATTTTGCTATGGCCCACACTGAAGCTAGGCATTCACGCTCAGTGATGGAGAACTTTCGTTTGGCAGGTGAAATAAGACGACTGGCGTAAGCAATCACACGCCCTATCGGAAAAAAACGAATGGTGGGCATGGTGGAAACCACCACCCACCATTATAGTGGATTAGTGTAGTGGGTGAATGGTGGGAAACGCCCACCATGACGCATGGTGGGTATGGTGGGTGCTGCAGTGCCGGCAACACTTGAGCGCGAAACGACGTCATAATCACCATGACGAGCTGCCACAAAAAATAAAAAAGAATTCTATAAAAACAGTATAAAAAACACCCGTCCCGTAAAAAAAAGAAAACAAGGCGCCACGGAGGATCGAACGTACAACCTGCGGATTCCCATTCGAGGACGCTAACCACTGCGCCACACCACCGTGACGTTGTATGGGTGTTAAATACTTAGTTGCCATATAAACTTACGGTTCAACTTAAGTTATGTTTGTCGTGTACACAACATAGACAAGATCTACACCTGCTACTAAAAATTGCACATTTATTAAACACAAGCAACTGCGGCCTGTAACGATTGCCACTATGTTAACGGCACTAGTGCTATTTTTTTTTACGATTCCCAACTTCAAGAAAAAAGCCAAGTGGACTGGGGAGCAGCAACAGTTTACCGGCGGGGTCTGGCAAGTTTAATATCCGTTTCGCGCTCGTTCTAAAGGGTGACATCTGCTCACGCTTTATGACGCCTCTACGCTCATTCCATAGATACGCCCGCCTAATTTATTTGATTGAATATTGGGATGCTTTTCGCGCAATGTAGAGGGCGGTCGCGCCAGCGCAATGCTGTAGCTTTTTTGCTACAGCAACTTCATAACGGCTTGGCCAAAACGAATGCAGTGTGCCGGAAACACTACGCTTCATGTTGGTTCACCAAGCATACGAATTGCCACGTCTGAGTTCTCGTACAAAAGCTAGAGAAGTGCCGGCGAGTGCGACCGGCGGCTGTCGGTGAGAAGACACTTAATTACGTTCTCTGGGAGTGCTGTAATCGCGTCGCATCGATGTTTGTTGCTTCTTGAGCGGACACCATACACAATGAAAAATGCTTCATTTAGGTTAATTGATGCCATGGCTGCGCTGTATTGTCATACTTAATCGTCGAAATCGTGTATTCTGAAACCCGGAAGCACGGATAACACAATTGTACGGGCTCGGTCGGTAGGCCTAATTTTGATGGAAATCATGGTGGTAGAACATGTAGTGTACTGATCCCAGATTAGTACACTATATAAATTGCCCGCCACTATAAGCCCACCCATCATCTGCTTACTGCTTCCCAGCATTATCGCGATGGTGGGCAGAGCTTCTCAGCTTGGTAAACCATGTGGCCCACCATAACAAGCAGCACCCATCATCTGCTGAGTGCTTCCCAGCATTATCGCAATGGTGGGAAGAGTTTCTCAACTTGGTACACCATGTAGCCCACCATAATAAGCACCACCCACCATATGCTTAGGGCTACCCAGCATTATCGCAATGGTGGGCAGAGTGTCCCATTATTGCCCACTATCTTGTCTCTGCTTTCCACCATCATTTCCACTTTACCCATCATCTGTACACCATACCACCCAGTATGTCCCGGCATAACCACCATATTTTCCACTACGTCCCACCATAGCCATCATAATTTCCACCATGTCCACTATTATTTCCACCATGCCCACTATTATTTCCACTACGCCCACCATGTTTTCCAGTATCCACCATGGGAATTTTTCCGATAGGGCGGTCCTTCCCGTGCTGTCGTTGGCCAATGACCGCTCGAACTCCATGGCCACTGGCATCGGTCCGAAGCTCTGAAGGTGATGCAGGGTCGAAATGCGCCAGTATTGGTGGCGTAGTCAGCAGATGGATAAGAGCCGAAAAGGCGTCCGCTTGCTTTATACCCCATGCGAAGGGAACGTCCTTATTTAAGAGATGAGTAAGCGGTCGAGCGATGTCGGCGAAGTTGCGGACAAATCGACGAAAATAGGAACATAGCCCTACAAAACTTCGCGAACGTCCTTGGTTGAGCGCGGTTCAGTAAATTGTTGTACTACTCGCACACTTTCGGGATCTGGTCGAATACCATCGGCACTGACAAGGTGGCCGAGTATGGTGATTTGGCGACGTCCGAAATGGCATTTTGCAGAATTTAGCTGGAGAGCAGCTCTTCGAAAAACATCCAGAACGGCTGACAGACGTGTTATATGGCTGTCAAAGGTAGGTGAAAAGACGATGACATCGTCCAAGTAACATAAGCAGTTGGACCACTTATATCCTCAGAGAAGCGATTCCATCATGCGCTCGAAAGTTGCCGGCGCATTAAACAGTCCAAACTGCATGACTTTGAACTGGTAGAGGCCGTCGGGCGTAACGAAAGCGGTTTTTTAACGATCCATGGGGTAGACGAAAATTTGCCAATAGCGGGACTGGAGGTCGATAGACGAAAAGTATTGGGCACCACGGAGGCAATCGAGGGCGTCATCAATCTGAGGCAAAGGGTGCACATCTTTGTGAGTCACTTTGTTTAAATGGTGATAGTCCACGCAAAAGCGCCAGCTGCCATCCTTCTTCTCAACGAGCACGACTGGGGAGGCCCAGGGGCTGGATGAAGGTTCTATTACGTCTTTAGTAATCATTTTGTCCACTTCATTCTGAATTACTTGGCGTTCCTTGTGAGATACGCGATATGGACGCCGCCGTATAGGACTGGCATCACCAGTGTTGATCCGGTGAGTCACTGCAGTTGTTTGGCTGAGAGGGTGGTGGTCAAAGTTGAAAACGTCTCTATATTGTCGCTAGGTGAAAATAACAGAATACAGGAAGACGGTGCGACCCGAAAAAACGAAGTCTGTATTAGCAGAACAAAAGAGCAGCCACTTCGACTTCTTCTTCCTAGGATGAACCGTGGGTGCGGTCCACGCTCATCACTTCATCGTCCTCTGTCTTCTTTCCCGGCCTTTAGCCGTGACATTAGCCTCCCATTCAAGAAAGCATCGTCCCGATGCTTTATAATCAAAGCGGTTTGTACTCGTTGGAAACGCATAAGTTCATTCAGAGAAATAAGGCTTCATGCGTACCACATGCTCAACTTCTGGAGCATACCTTCGACGCCTTGAAGAGTGCGCAGTATCAGGAACAACCTCATATTGTCACTGAGACGTCGCAGAACTTTATAAGGACCGAAGTACCGTCTTAACAGTTTTTCGGAGAGGCCACGGCGCTGAATAGGTGTCCATATCCAAACTTTCTCTCCTGGCTCGTAGGAGACTGGTTGGTGACGAAGGTTGTACCGTCTTGAATCGTAGTCCTGCTGGCGACTAATACATAGGCGTGCAAGTTGTCGGGCTTCTTGGGCCAGCTGAGTGATATAATCAGCATCCATTTCAGCGTCTCTGCACTCATGCGGCAGCATAGCATCCAGCATAGTGGTGACTTCACGACTATGAAAAAGGCGGAATGGCGTTGTTCTTGTTGTTTCTTGATGAGCCGTGTTATAGGCGAACGTGACATATGGCAAGATCTCGTCCCAGTTTTTATGCTCCACATCGACGTACATGCAGAGCATATCCGCTAGTGTCTTGTTGAGACGCTCCATCAAACCATTCGCTTGCGGATGATACGCCGTTGTTCGCCGGTGGGATGTGCCACTAAGTTGTAAAACTGTCTGTAATAGTTCAGCTGCGAATGCAGTTCCCCTGTCAGTTATTACCACTGATGGAGCACCATGCCTCCTCACCACATTCTCTACGAAAAATCGGGCTGCTTCACTTGCCGTGCCCCTCTCCAAAGCCTTGATTTCGGCGTAACGAGTGAGGTAGTCGGTGGCTACCTCTGCGACCTGCTGATGAGGTTGGAAATGGGCCGAAAAGATCCATTCCGACTTGAGCGCATGGAGTAACAGGCACACGTCAATAGAATGGAGGAGGCTTGCTGGTTTGACGGGTGGAAATTTTCTGCGCTGGCATTCAAGGCACGTCCGAACATAGTGTTGAACGGTCGCCGTCAGTCTTGGCCAGTAGTATTTTTGTCTCACTCTGCACAACGTACGCGTGTAACCCAGGTGGCCGGATGTTGGTTCATCGTGGCATGCCTGTAATACTTCACTCCTTAGAGATGTTGGGACGTCGAGTAAGTAGTCGTTTCCGTGTGGCGTGAAGTTCATCTTATACAGGACGTCGTTACGCAAGCAAAATGACGAAAGCCCTCTCGCAAACAGTCTAGGTACAGCTGAAGTGCGACCCCCTAAAAAACGTATTATGGGTTCTAGTTCGGGGTCGCCTCATTGCAGCTGTGCGACAGTTGCCGTGTTCACCACTCCAACAAAGGCTGTATCTTCATCTTCTGCTGTCGCAGGTTCGTATGGCGCACGAGAAAGACAATCAGCGTCTGAATGTCGCTTCCCCAATCTGTAGACCACCGTCATGTCAAATTCTTGAAGCTTCAGGCTCCAGCACGCCAACCGTCTTGAAGGGTCTCTTAAATTCGTCAGCCAGCAGAGGGAGTGATGGTCGCTGACAACATTAAAAGGGCGACCATACAGGTATGGGCGGAATTTTACAACCGCCCACACCAGCGCAAGGCACTCTTTTTCCGTAGTGGAATGATTTTCTTCGGCACGTGAAAGAGTTCTGCTCGCGTAAGCACTTACTCGTTCGGCGCCATCCTGCCACTGCACGAGTACACCTCCTAAGCCGACATTGCTAGCGACGGTGTGCACTGTTGTCGGTGCGTCATCATCAAAGTGTGTGAGGACTGGTGGCTTCTGAAGGCGTTGCCACAGCTCGTCGAATGATTTTTGCTGCTCTTCATTCCATACGAATGCAACGTCTTCTCTGGTAAGACGGGTCAACGGCGCGGCAATGCGCGAGAAGTTCTCAATGAAGCGTCGGTAGTAAGCACACAGTCCAAAAAACCGTCTGACCGCCTTTTTGTCAGTTGGCGCTGGAAAATTCGTAACGGCAGCTATTTTTTCAGAGTCAGGCCGCACACCTTCACTACTGACAAGATGCCCTAGGAACAGAAGCTCTTCGAAGCCGAAATGGTATTTTTCCGGCTTAAGTGTTAGTCCGGCGGAACGGATAGATTGAAATACTGAGTGCAGTCGCCTAACGTGTTCATCGAATGTGGGAGAAAATACGATGAAGTCATCTAAATACACTAAGCACGTCTGCTACTTGAGGCCTGATAGTACGGTGTCCATTAGCCGCTGAAACGTTGCCGATGCTGAGCACAAGCCAAATGGAAGTACCTTAAATTCAAAAAGGCCATCAGGTGTCACGAAAGCTGTTTTCTCCCGGTCTCTTTCATCGACTTCTATGTGCCAATACCCACTCCTTAGATCCATCGACGAGAAATAACGCGCGTGGCGTAGTCGATCGAGTGAATTGTCAATACGTGGAAGTGGGTAGACGTCTTTTTTTGTCACCTGATTCAGCTTGCGGTAATCCACGCAGAAACGTAAGGTGCCGTCTTTTTTCTTCACTAATACAACCGACGAAGCCCAAGGGCTTTTCGATGGCTGAATAACGTCGTCTTCAAGCATCTGTCGCACCTGCTTTTCGATGGGTTCACGTTCTCCTGGAGCTACCCGGTACGGGTTTTGCCTAATGGGTCTGGTCATGTCGTCCGTTATAATGCGATGTTTCGTCAGCGGCGTTTGACGGACCCTGGAAATCTAAGAGAAACAATCTTCAAACTTGTTAATAAGCTGCATGATACTTTGCTTCTGCGCCGGCAGCAAACTTGGGCCAATATCAACAGATAGAGGTGCGGGGGTCAGATCAGTTGAATTATCTTTTTCAAGAGTTCGGCAGTCTGTCATCTCGGCGAGCTCTTCCACGTACGCGGCTGCCATGCCCCTCGTTAGATGCTGGCGTTCAGAGCTGAAGTTCGTAACAAGGACGTGCGTGTGTCCGCATTTTATGCTTACGACGCTTCTTGCGATAGATAAACCATGGCTGAATAGCAGTGTTGGAATTCGCTCGGCGATGTTTTCAGAATCGCTCGACGTGTCACACGTCACAGCCACGAGTGCACTCGACCGCGGTGGGATGGTCACGTCGTCTTCGAAGACGCGCAAAGTCTGACGTCTCTGGTCTGTACAAGGCACATCCGAAACTTGATCTGGGGCCGTCCAAAACGTAACCGATCTCTCAGTAATGTTGATAATGGCACCGTATTCACGCAAGAATTCCATGCCCAAGATCAGGTCTTTGCAGCACTTCGGTAAAATTACGAAAGTAGCGACGAAATCTGAACTGCCGATATTAATTCGAGCTGTGCATTTGCCCGTCGGCGTCACCAATTGACCTCCTGCAGTTCTTATGTTTGGGCCCGTCCATATTATTCTTACTTTCTTCAAGCAGTCGGCGAGTTCGCGGCTGATAAGAGAGAAGTCCGCACCAGTATCTACCAGTGCTGTTATTGGGCGTCCATCTATACAAATGTCTAGATTGGCACTTACGATTTCCGTTGATGTCGGTGACGTCGTATCATCCTTGGTATCGTGCGTCGTAGGATCCACGGTATCATTCGTCGTATCGCGTCATAGAGAAGATGTTGGGGGTGTGATAGCATCTCGACGGGCGGCAACCTTCCCCTCAAAGCTCGCAGCTGTCAGTTTCCCCGACGAGGGCTAGGAGATCTGCCCCGGACCACCTCGGAGTAATTGCGCTGCGGCGGCGAGTTCGGTGCAGGTGAAGGAGAGCGGGGTTGACGATACGGCACTTCAGGTTGCTGTGCTTGCGGGCCTGCACTGCTGTCAAGGCGGTTATCGAAGTAGGCACGAGGGGTGGTTTGTAGAAAGTTATGATGTCTACGGTCACGGTACGGGCAATTGCGGAAAGTATGGCCGGCTTCTCCGTAATGAAAGCAAAGTGGTCGACGGTCGACGGTGCGCAGCAAGTTCGTTTTACGGAAGATGGTCGACTGGTGGGCATACCTTGCGACCAAGATGCAGATGTCGGCGGAGTGTAAATCGGCGCCGTTTGCATAGGCACGTTGGACTGTGGATACGGCTGCGGCGGATGAGGAGCTGGGGCCCACGGCTCGTTGTAAGGCCCTTGGCTCACGTCACGATAAGCCAGTGGTGACGAGTTGTACGACACTGGATTGAGTTGACGGACAGCTGATGCGTAGCTTACAGACCGCTGGTCTGAGAGCGATTCGGGCAACGACAATGCCTGGCGGAGTTCTTGCCGCACAACTTCTGCAACGCAAGCCATGGCATTTTCTTGTGGAGTCACAAGGAGGTTTCGGATCTCCTCCCGAACGACCTCACGAATGAGTTCGCGCAGAGAACACTCACTACCGGCACTCAAAGCAGAGAGGCTGGGAGATGTTTCGTTTGGTTGGTCATGGTATCGGCGCAGTTGCTGTAGTGCTCAGCTCGATTGTTGTAGCCTCTTTGACGAATTTCACTACGCTTGCTGGTGGGTTGCGTAGGAGACCGGCAAACAGCTCTTCCTTGACGCCCCTCTTCAGATGTCGGAGTTTTTTACATTCAGGCATCTCGGGGTCGGCCCGCTGAAATAGGCGGGCCATGTCTTCCGCAAACATAGCGACGCTCTCGTTTGGTTTCTGTATGCGTGCCTCGATGAGCTGCAAAGCAGAATCACGGCGGTCGATGTTTGCGAATGTCCCGAGAATTCGCTGCCGAAATTCCTCCCACGAAGACAGCGTTGACTTGTGGTTCTCGTACCACGTACGAGCGCTGTCTGCCAAAGCAAAGTAGACGCGCGGTAGCTTTTGTTCAGTGGGCCAGCGGTTGGCTTTGGTGACTCGCTCATACTGGGCTAACCAGTCCTCGACGTCTTCATAACCCTCACCGTGGAAGGTCTCAGGAATTAGAGTCTGATCAACAGTAAGCTGTGAAGGCTCTCCGGTACGGTGTGTTGCTGGAAAAGATCGAGCGGGATCGCCACGGGACTAAGGCCTTGCTGTCGGCGACTGTAGCGGTGTACTGGAGTATTCACTGCAGGAACGAAGTGCGGTGGTGGACTCGATGTGCTAGGGCGCGGAGTTGTCCCAAGCATCAGTTGGAGAAGTCCAGCACCTCCACCAATGTCGCTAGGTGAAAATAACAGAATGCAGGACGACGGTGCGACCAGAAAAAATGAGGTCTGTATTAACAGAACTAAAGAGCAGCCGCTTCGACTTCTTTCTCGGGGGAACCGGGGGTGCTGTCCGCGCTCATCACTTCATCGTCCTCTGTCTTCTTTCCTGGCCTTTAGCCGTGACAAAATGATGTTAGCAGACTACGGAGGCTGGCAGCTTGCACTGCAGTGAGGTCGGGAGCAATCATCTTGTTATTGTCATCTGCAGGCAGAGTGTAATTGCGGCCAAGATTGGGGGATGTAGTATCGGTGCCCAAACCAGTAACGTTGCAGCTGTCAAGTGGAGATAGGGTGGCCAAAGAGATGTCTTGCGGAACAACTTGAGTCAAGAGACTCACGTTGAGTAGTGGTATAACAACTGTATTATTAGCGACGGCGACAACAGTGTGAGCAAGGGTGACGTCTCGGTCCATCAGTACGTCGACTATAGGAGTGACGAGGTGGTCACCATCAGGCACATGACGTGAGCGCCACAAAGTGACATGTAGCAGCTTGCGGAGGCCAGCGAACGTCGTGACGAGAGCATAAACGGGAAGAATAGTCTGCTGGAAAATCGGCATACTGCGGCAGTTCAAGCTGAAGAGCACCAGTGGCACAATCAATGAGCGCAGAATGACGTGACAGGAAGTCGAAACCAAGTATTAGGTCATGAGGACACATTTCAATGACGGCAAGCTGAACGAATGTAGGATTACCGGCAATGGACACACGGGCCGTGCACGTCCCTTGAACATCAGGGGTCCTCCCATCAGCGACACGAAGTTTGTGGGAAGCGGCAGGCGTGAGCATTTTATGTAGGCGTCGGCGAAGGTTTGCGCTCATTAGAGAAATGTGCGCTCCAGTATCTATAAGGGCAGAAATAGCCACACCGTCAACGTCAACGTCTAACAAATTTTGTCTCGTCGGAAGCGTCAAGAGAGGATTTGTGGAGGGAGTCGAAAATGCAGCATCACCTCCGGGCGCTGCACCATTTAGTTTTCCGGGTAGGCAGGAGCGGGGTTGAATGGGGACGACGACCTGCGAGTCTGCGGCGAGCGAGACGACTGGCGACGTCCTGGAGGCGAACGCGCCTGACGACCATGCGGTGACGGAGATCGGCTGTTGAACCTTCTGTAGTTGTTTTGCGGAGAAGGCTGCGCGGCAGACGCAAAGCGGGTGCTGTCCTGTCGGTATTGAGGTTGAGATGAAGTCCGAGGTAGCGAGGACCAGCGGTAATTCAGTAACGGACGACATGACCGATGCGGTGGCAATGAAAACAAATTGGTCGATTGTCGACGGTTCTCCACGCAGCAGGATCGCGAGATCGGGCCGTAAACTGCCGCCCGTGATAGGACGAGGGTGGATGCCATGAAGCTCGCTGCGGGCTGGGCAAAGCACACACCGAGGAAATACCTATGCTGGCGAGTTCTTGGCGGACGCTGGCTTGAACCATGTTAGCAGTGAGTGGGGTGGTGTCACTTGCAGTGGTGTGAGCCGGAGCAGAGACAATGGCTGCAAGTTCGCGCCGTTCAATTCGGGTCACCTGATCCGTTGAATCTAGAGGTGGCGGCTGTGTTCTTGCGTGGTCTTCGCAAGATGATGTTGCAGCCGTATTCGGAAAGCGGGTAAACACGCTGGTAATCCGCCGGCTCTTCGCTTGCTCAAAGCGCCGACATTCTTTTATAATGGCGTCCACTGTAGAAAAACTTTTGCGGATGAGGAGGTTTAATGCTCATCCGCGATCCCCTTAAGAATATGTCCGACCTTGTCAGCCTCCGGCATGTCGGCATTGGCTTTGCGACACAACGATAACACATCTTCTATATAGGAGACGTAAGACTCGGTCGAGGTCTGCACCCGAGACGCGAGCATTTTGTTCGCGGCCATTTTTCTTCCAATCGGCTTTCCGAACAGGTCCAACTTTTTCTCCCTGCACACTGCCCAACTCCGAAGTTCTGTTTCATGGTTCTCGTACCACAATTTTGCAGTTCCCCCAAGATAGAATAACAGGTTTGCCAGCATAAGAGTCGGGCCCCATCGGTATCGAGTACTCACACGTTCGTACTCTGCCAGCCAATCTTCAACTTCATCTGGATCGCCGGAACCGATGAAAGTGCCAGGATCCTGCGGGGGTTCGAGCACGAAGGTTTTGGTCGCAGAAGGAGATGTAGTTACCGCATCATCTCCGGCCGCAGGAACACCAGGAGCAGATGCAGACGCCGTACTCTCCGTCATCGTTGTGGAATGACCCTTCAAACGTCGGCCGCTGCGAAGTTCCGTTGCGAGGCGGTTACCCAGCACTTCCACCAAATGTGACGGGGCGAGGTCTTGGCTTACAGGATAGCGTCCACCGAGAATCGGCAGCCGAACAAGATGTCTGAGTTGCCTCTCGTGCAAGCGCCTAACGCACAGGCGTCTTCTTCATCTTCGCTAAGTGCGACGCTTGCTCCTGTCGATGATGCACCGTAACAGTATTAACACGGCGAACGCAAAGAATACACGTCAGTGTTAAGAAAAACCTGACATAGGCACCGTTTAGCCCTCGATGAATGCACATAATAAATTTCATGGTCCTTGCGAGAATCCAACCCAAGCATTCTGCTAGCAGCGAAGCATCCTACCATAGAGCTACGTCAGGTCTCGGAACTACTTTTCGAATATACGCTAGTCTTCGTAAAACATGAATAGTGGTTCCAGTGCTGCCTACCTAATTTTATAAACATTACATATGTACACCTTTTATACAGCCATCCCTTCGGGTTAATGTCAATTGTGGCTAGGGGCCAAGCGCTGAAGTTGATTTATGTAGCATTGTTCAGGGCCAGCATCTTGCCGAGCATCAGCGCTTCATGTCAGCTTCTGGTGTTGCTAACACGCATGTTATATATAGTTGACATCGTTACGCAAGTGCAAAACACTGGTTATTTAAACATCTTTAACTCTTCCACATAGGTCTGTGCGTGCAACATTTGTAAATATATTTAGCGTCATTTCATGAGGCGTCGCTTAATATAAAAAGTGGCAACACGTTCACCTTCCCTCCGCATGCTTCGCATAACGTCGATTCCCAGGTACGTGGGATCTGCCGAATTTATTCTTCATACTACGGGCCACAGCTAGTACTCTAGTAATTATAGTGCTCGAATGCTGACTTGCAGGTCACGAGATCAGATCCCGGCCGCGGTGGTCACATATCCGATGCAGGTGCGTGCAGCAGAATCATTGTCATCGTTCGTTGTGAACTGACGTATGTTGTGCAACCAATTGCGCCTCACGATGACAATCAGTATGTCTGTATCACTGAAAAAGAGGAAACTCAGGTTTACTCTCATGGGCGTTTATATATCGCCGTCGAATAACCTCGATTCCAGAAGATTAGCGGATATTTTGAGAAAGTGTCCTGCACCGTCGGTCATCATAGGTGATTTTCATGCGCACCATCAAGCTTGGGGAAGTACGCGGACAAATGAAAGATGACGCAGGTTAGCAAACATTGCCTACAACTATGGCCTTACGCTCCTGAACGATGGTAGCCCCAGTTTTTTACGAGAGGCGACATACGGCAGCTGTCTCGATCTTGCTTTTGTCTCCAACACCCTCGCGAGATACGTCAAGTGGTTTCCAGATGTTTAGACACGAACAAGTGATCACATTCCAATCTACCTTAACATCAAAGGCTTGTCTAGTTGTGGTCCACGGACGACCATTTGAGCAGTCCAATGAACCAACTTCAAATCTGACATGGAAGATGCTTGCAGCGATGGCCGATGATCTTGGTTAGAGCAGCCAATTAGGATCACAATGCAAAACGCCACTCGCACGGTGACGGTACTTCAACACGAAGCAACTTTGACATAGAGCAAGTCCGAGCACTTCGATGTCGAGGGGAGCGTTGGTATCGGTGCACAAAATCAATTCACAATCTTAAGGCAGTCAGGAGGATACAAAAAAAGATTCGGCGTCGCATGAATAGATTACCGTCGGAACTATTGACAACGTTTTGCCAGTCACTAGACCCTTTCAAGCCACTCTCACACATTTGGAAAATGGTGCAAGGTCTGCGTCACCCTACGGAACAGCGTTTTTCATTCAAAGCGCTCGCACTATTTCAAGGGAGGCAGGACACCGATGTCGCAGAAGATTTCTGTGCGCAGATCGCCAACCAAGCCACTCATCCAGATTCTCCAGTGAGAGGTGACGTCACAAGTCCCCGTGACTATCACATGAACCTCCCTTTTACAATAGAGGAACTCGAGGCGGCACTAGCTCTCTGCAGGCATTTCAATTTTCTGGGCCGATATGGTATTCTGTACCGAGCCTTGTGCAATATTGGGGAAGGTGCAAGGAGAGAACTGTTGAGCTTTTACAACATCACGTGGCAGGATGGCGATGTTCCTGACGGCCGGAAAGAAGGCCACTTGTTACCCATCTTGAAGCAGGGGAAATCTCCACTCGTACTCGCCTCATACAGCCTAATAGCACTGGCCAGCTGCGCAGGGAAGATAATGGAACCGATGATACTAGGTCGCCTGGAGTGGTATCTTGAATTCTACAAGATTTTTCTGAATTCCATGGCTGGTTGCCGACACGATCGCTCTTCCATTGACAGTATCCTTGATCTAGTTTCGTACGGTCAGTACGAAAGATCACGTAAGCGACTATCTACAGTTTTGTTTCTAGATGTGAAAGGCGCGAATGATAATGTGCTACATGAAGACATTTTGGGTGCTCTTGTGGTCGTTGACATTGGTTTTCGAGTCTTTCGGTGGATTTTGAGTTACCTGGCAGCAAGAACATTTGTGTTACAGAAGATGGCCTAACTACGCGACGCTATTTTTCCATGGGTGTTCCTCGAGGCAGAGTTCTTAGTCCGACGCTATTCAATCTTGCAATAATTGGCTTTGCTGAATACTTGCCAAGTTCAAATAAAATCTCAATATATGGAGACGATATCTGTATCTGGACTTCGTTTGTCACACGTCCTCACATACGTTCCCGGCTTCAAAAAGCAGCAACTATGATTGCTAACTACTTGTTAAAACAAGGGCCCAGCATATCACCAGAAAAATGCACGCTGGTGGCCTTCTCTCGGAAAGCAAAAACCTCTTATGTCATCTTAATCTGCGAGCGACCCATTTCTAACGCCAGAACCCACCGGTTTGTGGGCATCAGTATTGATAGGGACCTCTGTTGGAGTCCGCGTGTGGCCTATGTAAAGAAGCACCCGACTGCTATTTCCTAATTGTTCAAGTTCCTGACAGGCAAGACGTGGGGGATGTCAGTAAACGCAATGAAGTAACTCTACAGAGCCCTGTTTCTCTGTTTCCTGAGATATTGCTTGCCCGTGTTTAGCAATACCTGCAAGACCAATGTTCCCTTTCTACAGGGAGTACAAGCCCAAGCACTGAGAGTGTGCCTTGGTTTGCCCATATGTCCGTCAACAGAGGCAACAATTGCAATTGCTGGTGACTATTCGATACAAACTCACATTGCTGTAGAAGTTCTGAGAACGCACATCCAGACACTTCGCATGGGCTCCCTTTCATCACCTTGCAGTGTTGCCTTCAGTGAGGCACCAAGCATCGTTCACTAAAAAGATTGTGAAGTACAACTAGAAACTTCCCTCGGGCTTCACCCCTTCATGTAAATCATCGATACCCCCTTGGTGTCTTATTCAACCCACAGAGCATCATAGTGTACCAGGAATTCAGAGGAAATCAGAGCTTTCATCGCCCGTGCTGAAACAACTGTATCTTCTTTTTGCACGAGAAATATTCAGACAGTGTACATATATACCGATGGCTCCACTAACCGCCAGTGTTCGTTAGTTGCAGAAGTTGTCCCAGCAAGAGGTGTTACCACTAGCTTTATATCTGACCCCTCCACGGCATCTACTGCAGCGGAACTAGCTGCTTTGCGCGCCTCACTTTGTGTTGTCAATCGGAAACCACCGCAACAATGGCCGATTTTTAGCGACTCAAGGGCTGCCCTACATACTGTGCTTTCAGAACTGCGTCGCGGGCAGTGCGAACAGCTTGTTTCCGAAATCCTATGCCTTCTATACACTACACACGAGAAAGGGCTTCATGTGACGTTTCAGTGGCTGCCAAGTCACTGCGGCGTCATAGGGAAGGAACATGCCAATACTGCCGTGCGGGCAGCTCTTGAAGGAACACGTGAAGAAGCCATACCACATTCGCGGACTCATGTAGCCAGTAATCTTCGACGACTTGCTCGTGAAATCACGTTTTCTCTATGGTGCCTATCAAACAACGAGGTAATCGTCAACACCACCTGTCCTCTTTGATGGCTCTCCGCGTGTCCACTGGGCTCAACCGAAGAGAAGCCACCCTTCTTCATCACTTATGGCTAAAAGTGGCATTTACAAAATCTTATTCATTTGTCATAGGAATGGCCGACAACGCTCTCTGCGATGCCTGTCATTGAGAAGAGACGCTACACCACATCCTGTGCGACCGTCCGTTGTATGCCATTCCGAGACAGTCCCTGGCGTTCGTTCATGCGCGCATCGACGACAGCCAAATGTCTGTGTAAACTATTCTGTCAGGTGTCGATAAGCTATGTTGAAATTCCTACGCGGCATGGACTTCAACAAGCGGCTGTAACAGCTATGTCACACACCGCGAAAGACAAGACTGCACTATCACTGAGTGTTTGCGCGTGTGCTGCCGATTGTGCTGTATTTATCTCTGTTCGCTTTTTGCTCTCTATCTGTCATCTTCCCGATCCCCTTCCCATGTGCAGGGTAGCAAACCGGCTGCCTATAGGCTGGTTAACCTCCCCGCCGTTCTTTTCCTCGTATTTTCCAGTTGCGAGGTCACCCGGGCTGCTGTTTTGTTTGCTGTCATGTACGTTTTTCTTTAGGGAGCACTTTGCCTTGGCAAGGACCGCATTGATGAAACGACTGGCGTGATTTGTCATCGCCCAAGACATTGCTTGTTTTCAAACACGGCCGTGCTGAATCAAACGCCTCAGACGCAGCCAGTTGATGTTTCTTTGTTTTTTTTGAAAAGACCGTGTGGTTAAGCAAGCGAGAAAATTGGAAGAGGTCTCGGGATTTTTTTGTTATTGACAGCAGCAAAGTACTAGTGCATGTAGTTTCCTGGGACGCTTGTGTTATCAGTGTGATAATAAAAATACGCGGTAAGGTGGAAAGCAGTTTTAAATACACAAAAAAGCACAGCGATGAAACCGACACCCAACCAAGCAATCTATCTTCACGTGTAGTAAAGGTTAGTGAAAACTAGATACCATTCAAGGCTTGCCGGTCTCACCAGCGCGGAGTATGAAAGCGGCGAATCCCAGACGACAGAAAGGTGACCACTACGCAAGAGCCATGCAATGTTTATGACTGATAATGACTCGTGCATGAGCTCCTGAGAGTTTGTAGACACAAAGAGGTGCGATGCGGAGCTGGTTTAAGGCAAGTTCCAATCGGCATCCTTCTTCGACGAAGGACAACACACGTGTTCAGCTGCGTTCTTGCGTACCGAATTTTACTGCCAAATCGGCCACCTGACCAGCCTGCTCAATTAAGTGGCTGACGAGATCGGATAAACTTCTAAAGATAAGAGTGTGGACAACCTAAACTTTTTATTGTTACAATGGGAAGAGGTCATCTTTTTGTGCAAAGCAGCGTCTAACACCGCGTTGGTAGGACGAATCAAACATTGGCTGTGTATGTTACTTTTCTGTAGCCATTCTCTGCCTTCTGTAACGCATGCGGATCTGTATAAAATGTAGGAAGTGTTCCCGCACTGCGAAGTTCGCGCATGTGCCCTCTTTTATATACCAGTATAGAAGACGACCACTTTCCCATCTGAATCGACCTTCGGAATAATACGAGACTTGCTAACTCTATGAACGTACGGAAAGCAGCCAACACCAAACCATGTTTCTTGAGTGGTTCTGTTCAGCGTTGTCTAAATACTTCCCTGCGGTCACTAATTGTTTTTTTAACATGGAAGTATTTTTGTACCGGGGTCCACCACTGCTCCGCTGACGTATTTTCGTAACGGATATGACGTTATAACAAATATACCAACAGATAGCGAAGCAAAAGAAGTTCCGCTGCGGCGCGTCACGTTCCGCTGCGGCGCTGAAAATGCAGTTGCTAGTCAGGGCTTGTCTGTGTCGCTTCTTTAGTATTACCGTCTTCAGTTTGCAATGTACGTACATCATTCTGCAATTCCTCTTTCTGTTTAATTTGTTCAGCTGCTTGTCCTTTTTATGCCTTTATTTTTTATATCAATATATTTTCTCTGCCTGTCTATCACTTTATGTCTTGCCCTCTCATTTTCACTCACTGTCTTGGTGTGTTTTTCTCTTTTCTTCTATTTCGCATTCACAAGCTTCATTTGATCACGGAAAGTTCTTGTTCAACACTCGATCTGCTACACTCGGTGGTCGGGCTTGCGTAATTTTGGCGGCGCATACCCAGCTCTAGAGTTTTGCGCGACAGAGCACACGTAAACATTAGCTGAAATAAAAAGTCTCAAACATGCGGAGCGGGAATCTTTCGCTTCTGGTCTGCAGCTTAAACATGACCGTGTTGGTTAAAAATTAGTTTTATTCTTTCAATAACTATGTATTTGTGCTATTGTGTCGTTACTGGTCTGAAGCATTGTTTTCAAGAGGCATCGCTGGTGGTCGCCATGTGCTGAATCAAAACCGTGAAATGAAATCTACGTTTTCAAGTCACGGTTGGAAGGTTAGTTTTTTTGGGGACAGCTATCGCCGTGTTCCAGTAATCCTGGTGAAAAGTCATTCTGTAATCACCTTTGCATACTGTCTGAACAAGGCATTTTTCTTTCGAATGGTAATAACGTCTACAAAGAAATCCGATACCATAATTGCAAGGCTTGAATACGGTTGACACAAGAAAAATAATGCCGAGGTTTACATGGGCAGCGTGCTCATAGGTAACAGCCCTTCCTTTCTGAGTGCCCGGGCATCCTCAGCGCTCACTTCGGCTCTGACGCACTCAGTGACACACTTCAATTTTTGCTAGAATCTCAAACCCTTTACTTCCAAGGCAGTCAAGTACTTTACTCAATGTATGTTATCCTGAGCACAGTTACGAGACAAAATATTGCACAGTATGAGTTCCTTCCATGACACACAAACCACAATGAGACGGCAGACAAATGCTTCTCGCAGCTCGTTAGGCTACCGTCAGGAAAACTGCGAGAAGCGATTTTCTGGCGCGCCAATGCTCTTTATGTGTTCACTGCAGAATTCACGGTACTTTTCCTAATACAAAAAATTTACGTCTGTCATTGATATACTTAAGCTACTTTTCGATGCTCATAACAGTGATTAGCATGGTTCGGGTAATTTGCCGAAGGTTTACTATCACATTTTTATGGCAGCGCCCTTCTCTATAGACTTGAATAAATTTCACAATATTCTGCATGCATCATATATTTGTGCAACAGAATCCATTGAAGTAGCAAGAGAGCATGTGTTCAAGCTACAGGGCTGCTGCTGGTGCAATTACGTTTTGTAGCATAAACACAATACGACGTGTCATGCGTACACTTTGTCTCATCCATGTCTGAAAGTTAGAAAACCACATAAGCTCCAAGGAATATTTCGTCCCTAACAAGTAATTTTGCGTGAGAAGAAAGCTTTTTTGGTTATAGAAAAAATTGGCATGGTTCTTATTCACACAAAAGCTCCTTCTCATGAGTAAGATTCTTCAAGTATCATTGAAAGGATAGAATAGTTTTTCGGTGTTTCTCGCTCGAACACATTTGTCCTAAATACTGAGAGTACCACAAGTACACTTTTGAAATATCCCGAACAACTCCACATAACTGCAGTTGCGTAACTATTGTGCGTATGTGAACACTAGTTGGCCGCCACGCCGCGCGAATACAAATTAAGGTGCACTTTTTATTTGTACCTATTTCAGGAAGCCAGTCAGAGCTGAGAACAGAACGTGGTAAGTACACAACAGCAGCTGACGCTGTCTACCAATGCCGCTTACACTGCAACATTTTACAAAACGTCATTTTGTTTCAGATGATAACGAGTAAGTCTGAACCTCTCAAATCATAAATTTATCACACTAACAGTTAAACGTGATTCACAGTCTACTGTATCAATATACTAATTATTCACTCGTTCAACAATGTTTAGAACCCAAGGCAGTAAGCCAAAGCGGCCAAACGCGCACATAGTGAACTCTGCTAAATAAAAATAATAAAAAATAGGATATCCAATGTACAGTGGGAAAAGAAGATATGCGAAACACGAATAAGGAAGCTCGACATGTCCCTTTAAAATTACTACATCGTTACGAGGCAGGCGTAAACTACACTTTACATGACTTTCATGCGATGATTAATATGTTTGTGTGCCGCATTTATTTTCGCCATCTATTCACGCCACGTAACACCGAATTTAGTATGAGTAAAGCTAGCGAAACGGCCGTGAGCGTGCTATGAGCGTAGCATGTAGTCATATTTCACATAATACAAATGTCATGATCATTATGTTTGGACGTGTCATTTACCTCCGGCGTAAGTTCCCGTCACGTAATACCAAATTTTGTATATATTAATTAAGGTAGCGAAACGGCTGTGAGCATATAATGAACGTGACATGTAGCCAAGCTTTCACATGACATGATTGTCATGATTATCACGTTTCAACCAGTCATATATACATACTTTCGTGATCAATTCACGTCATATAACAGGAGTTTTAGTATACGTGATGGTATAAACGGCCACGAGCACACTATGAGTGTAGCATGTAGTCATATTTTACATAACACGCAAGTCATGAGAGTCATGTTTGGGCGTGTGATTTACCGTCGTCATTCGTTTGCGTCACGTAATATCAAATGTGGTATATGTGAAGCTAGCGAAACTTCCGCGAGCGCGCTATCAGCGTTGCGTGTACACATGACTTGAATGAAATGCATGTCATAATTTCAACGTTAGGGTCTGTAACTTATGATAAGGTCTGTTACCACACGACTTTTGCACAATGTCATATGAACGAAACCACCAGTAAAGCAGCAAGAAAATGAAATGTTCATCATGACATTCATGACATGCCATAGTTTTCTTGTTATCACTACTTACTTTCGCTCATTATACAGTTATGTTTAACCATGTCTTTTTAAATGCGAAGTGTTTCTTAGCGAACTTGAGTGACTTTAAGCGTATCTCTCATTCTATTGATCTACCTAGCCACCTACGACTTCGAGCTCTCTTGACTTGACTTGACTTGAGTTGACTCGACAATGGTATCAATAATGAAATTGGTATGGCACAGCGTGACTGTACGACTGGCATAATTGACATGCCATATTATGAAAATAATGATATGTATGTCATGAAGGTCAAGATTCACATTTCGTGGTGTTGCTGCTGGTTTCGTTCACATGACATTTTGAAAAAGTGGTGTGGTATGACATGACTGCGTGAAGAACATGCGGGACAAGCCCTGACGTGGAAATCAAGACTATAATTTTTAAACTATGACTAGTCATGACTATACTCCACGCTCATGGTGCGCTCGTGGTCGTTTTCCTAGGGTTACATTAACCAAAATTACAGGACTTGAACGGATGACGAAGGCACATCACTGGTAAAACCGTGGTAATCATGAGAAGCCTGTCATGTAAGAAGATGAGTACATGCCACGCCATGAATCGCTCGCAGCCACTTCGCTAGCATTACATATACTAAATTTTGTGTTATGTGATGTCAATGAAAGCCGAAGGTATATGACGTGAAAATAGGATAACCATCACATGAGTGTGACGCAAGAACATGAACCATACCACGCTCAGGATTCGGTCCCAGCCTTTTCGCTAGCTTCGCATATACCAAATTTGGTATTACGCGATATGAATGGATGACGAAGGTAAATGACACGTCTAAACTTGATAACCGTGTAAAAGATGACTTCATGCTACGCTCATTGACTTTAAAGATAACATTTGACAGAAGTATGTCTGGCTGGGTATGAAACTGGGAGATGATTTAGATTCCAACCAAAAGTTTTGAAGAAACCCGACGTTTCCAAACCAACTTGGTTCCTTCCTCAGGGGTGACTGCGGAGGCAACGAAGCAGCATCGTCTTCAAAGCACTCGCAGGGTGAATAATCACCCCCCCTCTCCCCTCTCGTTTCGCCGTGGAGCGCAGCACGTGTGTATACACTGGGGCAAGGGCTCCGAGATAGCGGTTGATGTTATGGGCTGTCCTCTGTATGTGTCACGACTTCAGTAACAACATTCTCCTCCAGTTTGGCTCGCTTTCATGGATGGCCGGTGCTTCGAAATTTATCTGGTGATCTAACGTCTCATTATGTTCGGCGACTACGCTGCTCTCTTTGTAGAACTTCCGCACATCGCTGGCGTGTTGCTTTGCTTTAGTCGTTGCGGTAGGTTTTTCGTCTCGCCCATATACGACGAAGGACACTCAGCGCACGGAATTTTGTAAACGACACCGGGGCCATGTCCATTGTTGGCCGGTCTTTCGGGCGGGAGAGTAGGCGGCCCAGCGTACACGAAGGCACGTGCACGATGCGAACCCCTTCCTTCTTGAAGATCCACGCCGACATCTTGCTCGTTCCCTGAACATATGAAACCGGTACGTGTTTCGGGGGTCTGCCTAGTTAAGGTCGATTGGGGTTTTCGTATCCTCTGTTGCTCTACGTGACGTGGCAGGTGGTGGCTCGAATGACGTTTTTTTAGGAATCTGTTTTTCTTAAGTCCGCAAGTTCGAGGGCCTCTTCTTTCTTCCGCTCGTTGTCATACATTGAGCTCTCACTCTGACGTTGATTGTTGTTTGACTTTAGAGTCCCCTAAAGAATAGTCTGCTGTAAAATGAGAAATGCGTGTCACTGAATCTCAGCCACATTGACTTATCTATCTATCTATCTATCTATCTATCTATCTATCTATCTATCTATCTATTTATTCATCAATCCATCTATCTAATTATCCATCTATCCATCTATCCATCCATCTATCCATCTACCTATCCATCTATCCATCTATCTATCCGTCTATCCATCTATCTATCCATCTATCCATCCGTCTATTCGTCTATCTATCTATCCGTCTATCCGTCTGTCTCTGTATCCGTCTGTCTGTCTATCCGTCTATCCATCTGTCTGTCTATCCGTCTGTCTGTCTATCCGTCTATTCGTCCGTCTGTCCATCCATCCGTCTGTCTGTCTATCCATCTATCCATCCGTCTGTCTATCCGTCCGTCTATCTGTCTGTCTGTCTGTCTGTCTCTCTGTCTGTCTGTCTGTCTGTCTGTCTGTCTGTCTGTCTGTCTGTCTGTCTGTCTGTCTATCTATCTATCTATCTATCTATCTATCTATCTATCTATCTATCTATCTATCTATCTGTCTGTCTGTCTGTTTGCCTATGACTCTGTGTGGTCGCAGCAACATTATTCACGAGATTTATACCAAAACTGTGTCCTCTCTTCGCTCACTTCAGCTTAAATTGAGGACGCCACAGCGAGCGATGGAAAGAACAAGGTTAGGTCTAACCTTGATAGACAAAAAGATAGCAGAGTGGATTAGATAACAAACCAAGCTTAAAGATATCGTAGTCGAAATCAAGAAGAGGAAGTTGACATGGGCCGGGCATGTAGGACGTAGACAGGATAACCACTGGTCATTAAGGGTAACTAACTGGATGCCTGGCAAGAGGGTTAGGGAGAGAAAGAAGGTTAGGTGGGAAGATAAGATATTGACACACCTCGATGGGCGCATGAAGAGGAGGAGGTCGAAGCGGTCTGGCTCACGAGCAGCTCGGTCTCCGTTTTCTGGCTCTGAGCTGTACCGATCTCAACCATTTCCTGTAAATAAACGCGTTTCATCGTCACAGTTGTGGTGGAAGGTGCTGGGTAAGCCAGCTACTGTCAAGCGAGACCGGAGAGCAGCCGTCTACTAACGACGGAACCGCAAGAGCACGAGCTTCGCCGCAGCCGTCGACTAGCGGGCTTGCCACCACTACCTCAAGATATGAACTTGGACGGAGACATCCAGCAGCCGGTCGCGAGGGCGCCGTCTTTCCACTACCGAGAGCCACGCACATTTACAGGAAAACCTGGCGATGACGTTGAAGAATGGCTCAGCCACTATCAACGGGTGAGCCGAGCCAATGGCTGGAATGCGGCCAGCCAGTTGTCCCACGTGGGTCTATTTCTCGATGGCAGTGCTTTAGTGTGGTTCGAGAATCACGAAGACACCTTGACAACATGGGCCCAGTTTATGGAGGAGATCAAGAAGTGCTTTGGCGACCCTGCGACGAAGAAGAAACGTGCAGAGCAAATGTTGTCGCAGAGAGCTCAAGCTTGTGGTGAGACATGCAGAACCTACATTGAGGAGGTACTGAAACTGTGCAAGTGTGTGGACACCAACATGACGGAAGAGGACAAGGTGGGCCACATTCTCAAAGGAATTGCGGAAGACGTCTACCACTTCCTTATCGGCAAGGAGAGTCTTGAGTCTGTGGCCGATGTGATTGGGCACTGCCGAACGTTTGAGGCCCTGAAGACTCGCCGCATCACTACGAAGTTCGGACGCCTTGCCAATGTTACGACCGTCGCCACTGTCGATGTGTGCCAAGACTCCGTGCCTACCGACCTTTCGTCAACGATTCGCCTCATTGTACGTGAGGAACTTCGTCGTCACCTTTACGCGCCCTTGAACGCCCGAGAACCACCGTGCGATACACCGTCCACAAGTATCAATGCTACGAGTTTCGAGGAGCGCAGCTATCCCAACCGCGGCCCTCAGCTAAGGGCTCCACCACCGACGTCTTCTTATGTAGAGCCGCCTTATGCTCCCCACAGTCGTTACGGCTACAACAGCCATCCACCTCCTTTTGCGTCTCAGTGGGAACAGAGCGCCGCGTACCCTCAACATCCAGCGACGTTCCCTATGCCCCGTGAACGGCCCGTCTGCTACCAGTGCGGTGTTCGTGGACATATCGCCCGATTTTGCCCAATGCGACGTAATCCACGTTCGACATTCCCTCAGAGATCCGCGACGTTTGCACAACGAAGCCAACGGCCTGACTACACCTACTGGCCCCCCAACCCAACTGACGAGCGGCACGCCTACCAGCCGATCAACCGGAGTGATTCGCCCGGATCTGTGCGCAGCTTAACGCCGCCCACCACCCGTCCACCTCGGTCACCATCTCCACGGCGCCGGTCACGAATTTCGTCTCCGCCACCGGGAAACTAGCCAGCGCGGCCGACGGAGGTGAGGTCGCTGGACGTACCGATTTTCATCAAAGAATGCCTCCACCAGTTTCTATGCTTCAGAATAAGGTTCAGGTACTTGTTGACGACGTTCCCACGATGGCATTGATAGATACTGGCGCAAGTGTTTCCGTGATGAGTTTAGTTTTTAAGCAACGACTGGGCCGTAAGGTTATGTTTCACTGGGACAAACCTGCCACATTTCGGGCAGTGAGCGGCGCATTCTTGCGTCCTGTCGGCGTCTGCACTGCGTCTGTTAGTGTTGCCGGTAAAACGTTCAAGGCGGAATTCACAGTACTGGCTCAATCAACGCATGACGTTATACTTGGCATAGACTTTTTGCGAGAGTGTCGTGCGACCGTGGATTGTGGAGCAGGTGAGGTTCTGTTGTCTACTCTCGCCCAGCAGCCTGATTGTGAGAAAGGTAACCTCACTGTAGCTAAAGATGTACTTCTGCCAGCGTGGTCCACGGCCAGCGTACAAGTGACCACTTCGGAAACCAACTCGAGTTTGAATTCATGTGACATAGTGATTGAGCCGTTGCCTGTAGCTTGTCTCAAGAAAAACATCTTTGTACCACGATGCATTGTATCTCTCGCAGACGAGACGGCTCAATTATGGGTGATAAACAGCTCACCCGAGTCGGTTGTACTACCGGCTGGTATGCGCCTTGCCCTGTTCGAAAAGCAGAGCAGCACCTGCATTGGAGCTTTAAGCGATCTTGAAAGGGCGGGTCCGGAAACTTCTGGTATGGAAGCTGAATTTTCAAAAATGGTTAGCAAGTCCATTTCCTCACAGAAGCGCAAAGACCTGGTTGCACTGCTGGCGAGACATGCTAAAGTATTTGATTTTGCACGGAAGGTGCCTAGGGCTCAGATACCGACCACGCGCGCTCGTCACAAGATCGATACTGGCTCTGCTCATCCTCTCCGACAAAAGCCCTATCGCGTGTCCGTGTCCGAACGCAAAGTTATTGCTGAACAAGTTGGCGAGATGCTAGCCACTGGTGTAATTCAAGAATCGTCAAGTCCGTGGGCTGCACCTGTTATTTTGGTAAAGAAAAAAGACGGGTCCTGGAGGTTCTGTGTTGATTATCGGCGTCTCAATTCTATAACCAAGAAGGACGTGTACCCCCTCCCCCGCATTGATGACGTAATTGACTGCCTTCATTCAGCTTCCTACTTTTCTTCGGTAGACTTGCGATCCGGGTATTGGCAGATTCCCATGGATCCAGTTGATAAAGAGAAGACGGCTTTTGTAACGCCAGACGGTCTATTTGAATTTAATGTTATGCCGTTCGGCTTGTGTAATGCTCCGGCAACATTTGAACGCTATATGGATACCGTCTTGAGAGGCCTTAAATGGGAAATTTGTTTATGTTACCTGGACGATGTGGTTATTTTTGGACGAACTTTTGAGGAACATAATCATCGCCTTGACGTTGTTCTAACATGTTTGGAGAAAGCCGCCTTGACACTGAACTCAAAAAAATGTCGTTTCGGTGAACGGCAAACACTGGTTTTAGGACACCTTGTGGACAAAGCTGGTGTTAGGCCGGACCCGCAGAAAGTGGACGCCGTCAGCAAGTTTAAGCAGCCACAGTCTATCCGCGAGCTACGAAGCTTTCTGGGCCTATGCTCTTATTTTCGCCGCTTTGTACCTAATTTTGCTGAAACGGCCCAGCCACTGACTGACTTGCTGCGCAAGGACGTCCCTTTCCACTGGACACCAAATTGTGAGTCAGCGTTTAAGCAACTAAAGTTCGCTCTCACTTCCGGGCCAATACTATGCCACTTCGATCCCTCTGCTTCCACGGAAATCCACACCGATGCCAGTGGAGTTGGTCTCGGCGCGGTGCTTATTCAACGACACAACAATGCTGAACACGTCGTCGCCTATGCAAGCCGGTCCCTGAGCAAGGCAGAGCGTAATTATACGGTTACCGAATTGGAGTGCCTCGCCGTCGTTTTCGCCGTACACAAGTTTCGCCCCTACATCTACGGTCGTCGTTTCTCAGTCATCACCGATCATCACTCTCTTTGCTGGTTGGTGAGCCTACGTGATCCATCTGGTCGACTTGCGCGATGGGCCATACGGTTACAAGAATTTAACTTCACGGTCCGCTACAAGAGCGGTAATCGCCACGCAGACGCTGACTGCCTGTCACGGCTTCCTCTACCAACGACCGAGTGTGAAGCTGATAATTTTGACGATTTTATCACAGCTATCGACTCTCATTTTCCTGACATCGCGGCTTTCCGGACAGCACAGCACGAGGATCATTGCTTAGATCACCTGTTTGCCTCCGCGAATGACCCGGCCAGTTCAAGCTCTTTTGTAGTTCATGACGCCGTCCTTTACAAGAAGAATTATTCTGGCCAAGGCGCCCGTCTGCTTCTGGTAGTTCCACGCACTCTACGTCCCCAAATTTTTCGGTTCTGCCATGACAACGCAACCAGTGGGCATATGGGCTTCGCCAGAACGTTTCATCGCATCCAGCAAAGGTTTTACTGGCCCAAGATGCGACGCGACACAGAAAAATACGTAGCGGGTTGCGAACAGTGTCAACGTCACAAGCGTCCCACGACTACATCACCCGGACTTCTCCATCCCGTACCACCTCCTAGCTCTCCCTTCGAGATTGTTGGTGTCGACCTTCTAGGTCCGTTTCCGCGTTCAGCCAGTGCCAATCGATGGGTCATCGTGTGCGTCGACCACCTGACGCGCTACGCAGAAACTGCGGCTATACCTACTGCAACAGCCTTTCACGTGTCGCAGTTTATGCTTCGGCATATCATTCTCCGTCATGGCCCTCCACGAGTCGTCATTAGCGACCGGGGACGTCAGTTCGTCGCTGACGTCGTTGAAGAGATCCTACGCCTGTCTGCCAGCCAATTCCGCCACGCAACCCCGTATCACCCCCAGACGAATGGCCTCGTAGAGCGGACCAACAGGACGCTAACGAACATGTTGTCAATTTATGTTGATGCCAAGCACAAAAACTGGGACGAAGTACTGCCCTATATCACATACGCCTACAACACCGCGAAACACGAGACGACAGGGTACGCGCCCTTTTTCCTGCTCTACGCCCGCTCCCCTCGCAGTTGTCTCGACACCATTCTGCCTTTTACGTTAGATGTGGAAACATCGGTTGCCGAGTCACTATGCCGCGCTGAAGAAGCCCGTCGCGTCGCACGCCTTCGAACCATTGCATCTCAACAGCGCTCCAAGACCCGGTACGACGCCCACCATCACTCCGTTGCTTACACAAAGGGTGACCTGGTGTGGTTGTGGACACCTGTCCGCAAACGTGGTTTATGCCAAAAGTTTCTGGCCCGCTACTCCGGACCATTTGTAGTCATTGACCGTCTCAGTGACGTCACATACGTCATCTCCGGCGTCACAAGCAATGGTCGGCGCTCTAGCAAGACACAGCTGACACACGTCGCGCGCCTCAAGCCATATCACCACCAACCTTCCTATTGACTCGCCCAGTGGGCATCGTCTGCGAACGGGGGAATTGACACACCTCGATGGGCGCATGAAGAGGAGGAGGTCGAAGCGGTCTGGCTCACGAGCAGCTCGGTCTCCGTTTTCTGGCTCTGAGCTGTACCGATCTCAACCATTTCCTGTAAATAAACGCGTTTCATCGTCACAATATCAAGAAGTTTGCGAGTATAAATGGCAATATCAAGCACAGGAGCGAGTTGACTGTTGAAACATGGGAGAGGCCTTTGTCTTGCAGTGGACGTAGTCAGGCTGATGTTGTTGATGATGATGATGATGTGTCTTCACCGACTGCGTCGCGTTGATGGGTCCCGATTGCGCGTAGGACTTGCTGGTTTTATACGCTCTCCATGTTTCTATTTCAGATATTCATCGAAGCCGCTGTACTGATTTTGTATCATTTGTTGTTTCTGCGTATATGGTTCCTCACCCTGGCATTCATGGCACTCTTGACTGGCTCAAGTAAGAATTTTTCTTGCGATCTGTTGTGAAACGAAGGCTTCGGACGTGCAGTATTCTACAATAGCGATAAAAAAGCAAAAATTATCTGTGCTGAAAATGTTTCTGTAAATGATTTACTTTCAGCAAGGCTGAACAAAACTGCGCCTTGTACTCAGAGCAGTTTGTTTAATTCGATCGTCTGCCTAATTCGATCGTAACTCGAGTGCACCTGCACTCTCAAGAAGGCTGCACTGAATGTAACACTTCGAAACTAGAAGCCTTGTTAAGACAGTCTGCCTGGTTTGCTTCCAATTTGTTTTCGACACTGCTCAGCGACACAACTCTGTGAAATATGATTGAAGTACTTAAAGCGCGTTGGTAATATATTCGTCTCAAATTTCGCATTTGCTTGAAACTGGCTCTCAACCATGGCATATACCACGAGATCACTGATGAGAACTTTTACTCGTGAAGGTCACAAAAAAACTAATACCCCTCATTCAGCCTGAACTGACGTATTTCAATTCAGCCTTTTTGCACACTATTGACAAAGTGAAAAAAATACTTGCCAACCCTACTGAAACGTTCCGTAAGATGCGGAGACCTCACATACGGAATTATTGGAATATGAAAGACGTATGATGCGGACTCCGCATAAGACGTATGATGCGGACTCCGCATAAGACGTATGATGCGGACTCCGCATAAGACGTATGATGCAGACTCCGCATCTTATGGAAAGACGTATCATGCGGAAATTACTGAAATGTGTGCATGTTACGTCTGAATCTAGTGCAAAGCAATATAATGTGTAAATTGAATAGACGTCCACATCTTGAGTACATGCAATACTGTGTACAAATCACAATATTTCTTAAACGTGCATGATGAGGGATTGAATCATCGGCATCTTACTAATTGTCGTGATGCGGAAGCAAAATTACCTTTTAAATAAAATACATTACAAAACTACTGAATTACCATGCTAGCGATCATAAATGGTGCTTACATTGCAACACATTATTGCAGTGTTCTATGCAAGACTTAAAGAACTTATAAAGTTAATATTATCAATAGAGAAGCATTAATATACACATCAGCCCTGCTACAATCAATATGTTTTTTATTTGTCTGTATGATCCAGCTGTGAATAGTAACATTGCAGTGTTGATCGTACACAAATGAGGTGACTGCACCGCAATTTCACGAGCTCCACCTAAGCCACAGGATGGTGGCACAATGTAATAGCAATTTTAAAACGAAATGTTTAAACATATATATTAATCATAGCACTGTGAAAGTGTGGCGCTGTGTTTATCTCATGAATGCCTTGTGGAGATCAGCGAGATGCTGCTTGAGGCTCCGGCACCACTGTAAATTTCGAAGGTCACTGCGATAGAACTTATGTGTCCTTCATAGGCACCTGGAAATGAAAATAATTGGCACAAATAATGTCAGAGACACATGTTAGCACAATAGTTTACCTGCACAAGAAATATAACACACAGAATGAAACTGAAAATTTAAGGCACACAATCCTTCATGTTATGCATATGTGAATAATAGAAGGAATGAGTGTATGAATTAGTTCTGCCACATCAAAAAAACAGCATGCTTATCACAGTGAAAATAACTAGGTTGTCAAGATTTTCAATGGTAGAGATAATCGATTATTATGTCCTTATGAAATTATGATTTAAACGCTTCCTGCACAGTAAAACTTTAGGAACTGCAAGTGGAAGCTCTTAATGTTCATTTAATAGTGTGTGCATGTACATCTGCTGCCTTTATACTATACAGTTTGTGCACAAAATTGGCATTTTGAACAATTTTGAGAGTTAAACCTATGCAAATTATGAAGGTTAAAATCACCATGAAAGCAAGCAGGACCAGGCAGGTGCCATTAAAAATCTGTGCAAGCCAGATAACTATAACCGAACTGCACACATATAGGAAAGCAAGAGTAAAAGAAATTCGGCTGCTGACCCGCATGTTGCGGTATCAAACCCCGGCTCCATTTCGGATGGAGGCAGAAATGCTGTAGGCACGTGTGCTCAGATTTGGGTGTACGTTAAAGAACCCCAAGTGGTTGAAGTTTCCAGTGCCCTCCACTACGGCGTCTCTCATCATCATATAGTGGTTTTCGGACGTGAAACCCCACATATAAATCAAGAATAACAGAAATAAACTGCCAACAGAAAAGTTGGGTGCATGTGCTATCTGTACACCTTACTACATACAGCATGCTCATTCCATTTTAAATACCGATATTGAAAATAACTGCTCTATTAGGAATGTAAAAGGTAAGGTAGAACTGAACGACTCTACAAAAAGTGACCCTATTATGACATCACGTTTTCTTATAACAAAATTGACTAAGACTCTCAAATATCATTATGCAAGGAAAAATCTTCAAAAGAACAATCAAGTTTGAATCATAATTACTTATATGGCTACTATGACTATAACCAAGAAATCGACCTCAACATGGCTAATGTTAGTTTTTGATGCCTATGTTCACTAGACAATGAACTATACCACAAAAAGCACAGTGTTCAGGCAAAGCACCACACAAAAAAAGAAAGCAGTCCTTTTTGTTATTACCTACAATGCCTTTAAATTGGTGTTTTTACCTGTACTTTCCGCTTTTTATCTAAGTAACTGGTGTGAAACAAGTTAGCTGAAAATGCACTGTGCCTCCAAAACCTGTTGGTTGAATCTGAATTTTTAAAAAATGGTGAAGCTTGCACTAAATTAGGCTCCACAAGCCTTGGAACAGTGAGACTACATGACTCTTAGGACTACTTTAGTTACTTGTGTTTTGTTTCTGGGCCTAAGCATAAAGACAAGGGACAAGGGCTTAACTGAATTGCTGCTAACAAACAAATGCTTTCGAAATTTCCCGAGCGTCAAAGGATGCTCAGCCATTTGTTGTGTTTTGCACTGGGCTATTCTACACCAAACATACAAACCATACTGCCGGGCGACCATCACAGATGTATAGTTTAAAAAATGATGGTAATTTACTCTTCTGAAAATAGTTATTTGCAGAAATGTGTTGAAGAGAAAACAGTAGTGGTCACGTGGGTACCTTCAGAATTTCGCAGAATGTCGTGCGGGTGTTATTTGTGAGAAAAATTTCAAAGTACCGCTTTTTCTTGCCATATCACATTTGATCTACATATTAAGTAAAGATGCTTCTTAAAGTATTTGAAGTCAAGTAACATTAGTGCAATTTTTCTGCTACATAGGCTTTGAAGAATTCAGCCAAACTGTTTATCGTTTGCATTTCTTGTATGGCAATACTGCATTTTGTATGAATATTTGAGCCACAAATACTCACTGCACAGAAGTTATATTTTACGAAAAAAAATAATGTTAGGTCCAGATTACAAATATCACTATATAATTGTTTTTGTCCACATTGAGATGCAATTTGAGCTGTGTGTTTGTCTAATTGAAAATTACTTTTATATGTAATTTGAAAGCCAATAAACAGTTCTTGTTACATGGCAAGTGTTATCATTACAATTTTTGTTTAAATGAGGAAAATCATTTTTGAAGTCTCCTATTGAGGGCCATGGGGAACTTCGGAATGGAAGCTGTCGTACATCAAATGCAGAAAACAGCCATCATAAGAAACCTTCAAAAATTCATTTCTACTTTAAGACAAAGTGTAATCATATAACTTGCCATATAAAGAGAACTGCTTCCTTGCTTTTGATGTGGCGAAAAAATTGCACTAATATTACTGAGCTTCATGCATTACACACAATCACCTTTACTTAATACCAAGACCGAATTTGGTGTAGAAGAGGAAGTATTTTTGAAACACTTTACTTTTTACAAACAACACCCAGACGACATCCTGGGAAGTCCAGAAGGCACCAACGTGGCCTAATATTTTGTTCTCTGCGTTATACTTTAGCATTTTGCTGTTTTCAGAAAAATACAGTAAACGAGCACAATATTTTTTTTTTCAAAACACATTTAGGACGGTTCGCAAAATGGCGGGGATGTTTGATGCGTAATTGCCTCACTGCCAGCATTTATTCTTCCGAAGCTCAAGCTATCACCTCTCCGTTACTGCCTCCCTCACATACAATGCCTGCATAGGAAAGAAAAAGAAAGGCAGGTCCGACAAAGTTCACAAGGCAAGATATTTTCATGTTGGATAAATTCATTACCATAAACAGCAGCAAAATAACATACATTTTGAGTAGTCCAAGACACAAGCTATATACCAGCATACTAAGAGCCAAGCACAAACTTTTCAATTGAACGTGTGTGGTGATAGACAGGAAACACTTATTGCAAGACTGATCAGTCTGTAATTAACTAAATGAAGTACAATGCACTGTTCAATCCAACACCACATAGGCATCTTTGCTATAGCAAAGCCATGTGTCATTGATTCATGCACCAGATGGGACAATGCAAATGTAACGAAAAAGGTGAAAAAAGAAAACAAGGGAAAAAAAAGAAAAAAAGCGAGATGCAAAGTAGGAGCAGTGTAGCACTACTTTTACTTTGCATTCCCCTTTTCTATCTTCTTTTTTTTCTTTTCTATCATTTATCTTTTTTTTGCTTCCCTTACCCCCAACCTCCGACAGGAGAACACTTTGTATCAGCGCAACCTAACTTGAAAATAAGCAAGGGCTGTACTCTTCTGCGTTATAGGTTTTTTTTTCAGACAAACATTTCCAACAGGCACACACGCCTATACCAAAAGATGATGTCATTACTGACCCCATTTAAACTAACACGCCAAGGATGACAAGGTGACTTCTAAAAAATAGGTCCTCCTATCGCAACATCGGCCAGCCTGTCTGAAGCACTTCTACTGTTCACCCTGATTACCCCACTAGTTCCCAGGCAGCACGCCGCCGTCGGACCAATCTTGGACCAACATCGGCTAACATCGGCACCGACGTCGGGCCGACGTCGGAAGTGCAACTTCTTCCAATGTCGGGCCGACGTTCAAGCCAATGATGGGCCGACGTTTTGCCGATGTTTTAGCCAGTATGCAACCAACATTGGGCCGACAAAGGCCCATCGTATTGCCGACAAAGCTGCCAATGTTCGGCCAACATTAGGCCATATTTCAGCCAATCACATGCCATTTTTACGCCGATGTTCGCTGCACGACGAATATTGGCTACGGATGTACGGCCGACATTGGACCAATCCAGGGCCACATTGCAGCCAATGAAAGGCCGTTATTACACCGATGTTTCCTGCACGACGAATATTGGCTACTGATTGGCTTGCCATTATGTAACCATTTTTAGTAGAGAATTTTTCTTACCGGAAGATTTAAACAATATGCCTCGATGACCCGCTCTTGTAGTTTTGCAGCCCTGTATACTTGGGGCAACAGAAAATTGAATGCTGAGAACTGAAAACAGTTACTCGATCTATTTCATCTTTTATACGTCATTCCCTTTGCTAACACTAGAAGTGGTTTATTTTTTTTACCAATTTATTTTTTGCAATAGGGAGTGCTTTATTTGGTACTGGTATTTGGTACAGCAGATCGAAAAAAGTCGTTAGGAAGTAAATGCTGAAAGCGTATGTCCCCCACTTGCAATCCCCACATATGTCCCTCACATGATAATCGAGAATATTCATACAGTTTTACAGTTTAGAGCATTTTTTTTGTAACTAAAACATGGTGATGGTGCTTGCGAATCAGCATAAGCTAGCCGAACAGTGCACCACCTACAGTCTGCAGACCATTTATTCTTTGCTTTTTTTTATTTATTTGGTACAACAAAAAATGTATACATTGAAAAATATATATACACAACTAAAAAAGGCCCGCTCTACTGCAGGTCAGGTTGCGTTGGGGGCACAGTGGCAGTGGTGCTGTCAAGGCCCTGGCTGCTGTGGCTGGGCAGGAAGCCAGCTGCCGCGAGCAGCCGATAATTTGCACTCTGAGAGTAGGGATCATCGGGCTGCTCCACAACAAATGCTTCTCTGAAGCGCCGCTTCATGCCCCCACAGCGATCACCAGACCCTGGCAGCCACCTCTTAATAAAGTTGAGGGCCTCCGCCTGGTCGCACCCTGCTTTTTGGCAGATGACATCTGCATACAAGAACAGAAATACCATAGTACACATGAAGCACTGCAGTACAGAAAATACACATGGGTACACACACATAAAACAATGAACAAGTTAAACCTGTCACTAATCTACAGAGCCTCAGGTTCACAAAGGCCCTTTTCCCTTTTCTGCCATGAAGGCTGTACAGCACTTGCACGTCATGTGCCAATACAGCCTTCATGGCATTCACACCAATTTCTCGGAGGCCACGTCCCCCAATCTGCAGGAGGTGCTTGCGCTGTAAAAAAATGCAAGAAGCATAGATGGGGTAAACGCAACAGCACATCGAAAGGTTGTCATGATAAAAATCTGCAAGAGGACACTGAAAACAACAACTTGAATTTTCGGGCATCACAACATTTCATTGTTTTTTTATGCTAACTTCAACTCACTTGACCTAAAATGGTTTCCACATCAGCCCTCTCACACTCAGTGTGAGAACCTTTCAGAGTCCTTCTCTGAATGCAGTTTTGCTGTTATGAAATCAAATACAACACTGTTATAACCCTTAATAAATATTGATTCTAGCTATGAAATAGTATAATTACTTTGTACAGTGCTCAAATTCCAATACACGTTTCTTTGAGGTTACAATGTCTTTGCCTGAATGTTGACCAGGAGTAGCTTCTACAGGTGAAAAACGATAAAGTATGTGGAATTCAAAAAGAAGCTAGGACATGTTTTTAATCAATGCATTGTAAGCAGAGCACAACAAGATAAATGAACATGATCAAGGCGTACTAAGAGGCAACCTTAGAGCGACCAAATCTTGGTCATAGATGAAACTGATAGAAAAATAAAGGTCGCACTAGATGGTCGCACCATTTGCTGTTTATATTTTTCTGTGATAGCCAACAAAGAGGCATGTCGCTTTAGAAATCTCATCACAATAAACAAAGGTGCATTTTTCTTCACCCTGCGAAATGGGGTGCATGTTAGATTTTTAAAAAAGTAAAAAATCGGCTAACACAAGGCAGGGTGAACTGTAGCTCAAAGTAGAGAGAGCCGCAGCGGACACGAAATAGGGTGATAAATGAACAAAATTACTGAATGTCTGTTTTAAGCAGGCTATTGCTAGTCACTGCCCATCAAACACACGATGCCGCCTACATCGTCTGCTAGCTTAGGACAGTTCACTCGGACTTCACAGACTATAGTAAATACAGTCGAATCTCATTAATTCCAACACACTTAATTCGAACTGATGCTGTGGTCCTATCAAAGCTATACCGCGCTCCGAAAATGCTCTCAGCACCCCGCCCAATCCTGCGGTGGCACTTCAGACACCTCATCGCTGTGCTTAAAGAAGAAAATGAAGAAAAGGAAAGAAAAGACTGCGGTGGAATGTTTGCCAAATGCCAATCTGCGACATTCCTGTGCCACGCTTCGGCTTTTTCCGTCCCTGCCACGTAGAGACCCTTCTCCTCTTAACACTGCGCACGAAGAGAAAGAGGGGAAAAAAAGCTGTCGCAGAGAGTGGGCTCTCTCTCATGCCGATCTGCAACGCGCCGGTGTCACGCTTCCCTGTTTTTCGTTCCTGCTATGTAGAGACTCTTCTCCTTTCAACACCGCGCATGAAGAGAAAAAAAAAAGCTGCCGCGGAGTGTTTGTCTCTCGAATGCCTATCTGCTTTTCTCCAGGTGAAGACGCTCCTCCTTTCTCATCATGTGCTGGCCACGCTCCGGCTGCAGCGCAGATGGTAACAGTGGAAACACAGTTGTCTTCAAAGAGTGTCAGCACTGGACATTGCCGCGCGCAACTTCTATTGCCAGGAGAATACTGAAGCCGAAGTACAAATGCTTTGCAAACTGCACGCAAAACTTGTTGACTCGTTGCAAGGCCAATGTGTACAGACATGTATTGACTACTTTAATTAATGACGGATGTCCTGTAATTTGTGAATAAAACTTCTCCATGCACATGCATCACTGCGTGGTGAGCCCTCCGCTCAATTACCGTATTTACTCTATTCTACCGCCCCCTCGATTGTATTGCGCGCCCGGTTTCCACGACAAAAAAAAAAAAAACAAGACATCGGTAGCAACGCGCACCCTTTTTTCACGTTGGCCCGCTTGATCACACCACTCGGGAAAACGACAATTTTTGAGAGCGTCTTCCGTTTAAATATGAAGTACGGGGGAAGCTTATGTCTATCTGACGTGCAACGGAGCATTGCTGTCACTGTAGTTTTACCGTCGCCCGATGTCAGTACACAAACTTGCTTCGCCCCTTTCTCCTAGACGGTTGTGGTGCCAGGCATGTTGAAGTAAAGAGGCGTGTGATCGGCATTCCCGATT
Source organism: Rhipicephalus annulatus (assembly GCA_013436015.1). Lineage (NCBI taxonomy): Eukaryota > Metazoa > Arthropoda > Arachnida > Ixodida > Ixodidae > Rhipicephalus > Rhipicephalus annulatus. The sequence continues at coordinate 778,013 of WOVY01000152.1, forward strand.
TGCCCAAGCAGGTAGCCGTTGTTGTGCCGCAAGTTTAGGAGGAACCGCTGAAGACTCTGAAGCTTTTCTTCGTACTCCTCCGGCAACTTCCGGCATATGCCCGTTCGCCTTCGGAGGGAAAAGCCTTTTCTCTTCATAAAGTTCGTTAGCCAGCACCTGCTCGCTTTAAAATGGCTCTGCATTAGCCCTTTTTCTAAGGCTAACTGCATAGCCTGCACTTGGAGCAGTTCTGTCGTCACGGGCCGCTGTGCCGGTCACTGCTTAATCACATACTCACCGAGCAGCTCTTCAATTTGTGGAAACCGACCCTGCTGTGGTCCACTGAAGCCTTTGCGTGAATCTTTGCTGTTGACCAGTATTACCAGTATGTTGTGTATTGATCGTGTTTTTATTGTTAATCAAGATTATTCATTATTACTCACAAGACCGTATACTATTGCTGTATTTTTTGTAATTACCCCATCCATGTAGCCATAGGAGGTCCCCCTGTCAGTTTCTATGAAACTTTGGGACCTCCTGCTGTAATAACGCTAACCATGTAACTCAACTGAACTATTTAATAAACTTGACTTGACTTGACTTGACTTGACAATATCCTGCTTTTGTTTCCGCCAGTCCCGCACGCACGTTTCGGGAACTTCGAATGACCGCGATGCGGCCCGATTTCTGTCCGTTCCGGCACACGCGATGACTTTTCTTTTAGAAGCGGCATTGTGGTGCACTCGTCGAATTTTTGGAGTCGGCCCTACCATGCCATCGATGCTAATGTACTACAAGATGACGAACTCCTCAGCACACGTATGAAGTACCGCACATGGGAAACACATAGGCAGAAATGATCGACGCGCCATGCCGACGCACGTAGGGGGCGGCCATTTTGTAAGTGGCGATGGCAATAGAATGACCATATTCATTTTTTTTTCGTACTCGATTCTAACGCGCATGCGATTCATGAACTCTCTTAACCGGAAAAAAGGTGCGTGTTAGATTCAAGTAATTACGGTAACTTTCATTATTTTGAACTTCTTTTAATTTGAACAAATTTTCTGGCCTCTTTGAGTACGAATTATTTATATTCGACTGTAATACAGTGGCTAATGAGATTACCTGGCTAGCTTGTTTCACGAAACACAGTATCTTAAAGCAGTACTAAATTTCTGCATGTTACATAGGCATATTAAAAATCAAGAAATACACACCAAAGCCGCAGCCACAGCTTCACTCTGCACAGCTGCCTCTGCTGCCTCCACAATTCCAATTGTACCAGCAGGCAGCCGGGGAAGGTCAGAAGGGGGCTGTGCTGGCTGGGCGTGCTGAGGCACGGACAAGAGCCGTACTTCGAGCTTCAGCTGTCACACCTCCTGCAGAACCTCTCTTTGTTGCTGCCGGATGCCAAGTTCGATCCGCAGGATCCGTAGCAACAGAGCTGAAACATACAAGAGTACATACTATATTTACTCGCACAATTTGCATCCTCACATAATTTGCTCACCAGTATAATTAGCCAGCCTGCTTTACTACAAGAAACTTTTTGCTCGCATACTTTGCCCTCCCCAACCAGCCCGAGCCACCTTGCCAGCACACACACAGACACATTTGACTTCATGATGCTCTGGTCAGGCACATCTCTTGTCGAGCAGGCGAGTGCAGTCTTACACAAAATGGGCTGAGTGCAAGGTTCCTTCTTCCATGAACTTTTATGCTTTCCCTAGAATATCGAACTTGAAAACCGTAACCTGTTTATGTGTAGTCCGAAATGCCTAAAGGTTTGCCTCCTATCTTCCCACCTCTTCCACGGCAAGAATGTATTCCCGAGACACAGCACAGATGTTGAACGCGTGCAAGGACCTGTCACATCAACTAGATGAGGCAGGTTTTCGCACTCATTTTCTTTTTTTTTGTTTCGCCATCTGGCCATTGCGTTTTTACCGTTCCTTGTAATAGGCTACAATAATTATATACGAGGCAGATTGCTGTTATAAAGCTTACCGAAGAAAACTGAAACCGTGCTACCGCTAAGCACATCAGCGTGGAGTTCTTCGACATGCAATATTCAGTATTGGAGCCAGCAGAAGAGTGCGTTGAATAAGACTTAGCATAGAAGCTTGGGTGTGTTGGTTAGATATCGGAGGGAACACAACGCAATAGAAGACTGGGACAAGGAATGGGGACACACACACATGAAGGGCGACACACAGAGCACTGTGTTGGCATCGCGCTTCCTTGTCTGCATCTTACTTTGCGTTGGGTTCCCGACAATTATTGGAGAGTACTTATGTTCTCTGGTATAACCTTGTCGTGGGAACTGGTTTTTGTGCGCAATGTTCGGAAGAACTTCAAGAAAATGGGGGCATTTGAACAGGCTTCGCAAACAAATGACAATCCGCTTTGAGACAGCTGTGACAGCGCCTGCAACATATATTCCCATTCCCAGTTGGGCTTTTAGGCCAGCGATTCCTACTAGCTTCGCACATAACCGGATCGACAAAAAAAGTACACATAATACGCGAGTACATACCGCATTTGACTCTGTAGCTTTGATGAACCAGGCAGATACACAAATTTATCCAAAGCTCCATTGATTCTATTGCAAAATTATTCAACAAACAAATTGCGATTTTATCCATGTTACTATACGATTGTGGCACTTTACCATTGCAGCTTTCCAGGAGGCACACATAGTGCAGCGTTAGTTCACCACTCGAGTTAATTGTATGCAGTGGGTTGCTCACAGCAACTGACTGCATGCAATGGTGAACATCTTGCATGCTTGCACCGCTGTTTCAGCATGATGGCTGCTTCCCACACGGCTATCAATTGATGTTCACAAAATTGGGAAGATGAAGAAAGACTACACAGTGCCCTCTGGCCACCCTATACTCCAAACCTCCAGCCAACAAACAAACAAAAGAAACAGAAATATGCAAATGAATATTATTCCTAATGCAGCTGGAATGGAGTGTAGTTTTCACCAACTCTGTGTGTTAAGTCAATATGGAGTGAGTTAACTCCATAAAGTAGCTTTTCTCATAACAGTGTTCACTCTATTGTAACACAAGGAGTGACTTCATAGCATCTAGAAGGAAAAATAGAATCTTCAGTATTTGATAGAAATGTGAGGCTCTACCTTAAAACAACAATAATCTGGAAAAAGAACTCATTACATTCGAAAAAAAAAAGGTAGCACAGTTGATCCCCTTTACAAGAGACACTGATGTAACAGACAAACAGGGATAAGAGGCACCAGTGTGCAGGCTGACATTTGGCCCATCATGCATCAGGCACTCCGTAGATGCGCCTGTGCAGACGGGAGCCCTGCAGTCAAGCATGCTGAGCAAGACTGTTGACCACTGTACAATGACACATTGCCACAAATTTTCAAAACTTCATTTCACAGACTTCTGCAAAAGCTTCTTACAGTCTTGCATAATTGTTGCACAAGCTTCTCTCATTCTTGCGTGATTTTCGTCAGAACATATAAGTGTTGGAAGTTGTATGTCCCCAAAAACTTGCACAATACAAATAGCATACATTAAAGTCTATCACTTAATACGTGAATAGTGTAACAATGAAAGGAATCTCACGCATGGTTTGCTCCGAGCCTTCCCCGTGCGGTGCCTCCTTGAGCCTTGGAGAGCACTGTACAGCTAGAGCAAAGTAGCATCAATCCAGTGTTAATGGCAGGTTAACAAGACAACAAAACTAACCCCCATATTCATAAACGCTCCCCGACTCGACTTTCACCCTTCACTAGACAGAGTTGAGCACTGTGCCGCTGCTCGTTTGAAAGCGACGCTGCGCTACTTGAGAATCACAGCAGATTATTGCTGACATGCAGCGACTTTCTCTGCTTAGAGACGGCGCTCCCACCAGCCATCTCAAGTGAAGGTGAAGCGTTGAGTGGAGCGACGTTCTAGAATACGGGGGTAAGATTGGTTGCAAGAACACTACAATAGACACAATTTTTACACTTCATCTATATTGTACAGCCACACACATTCTGCATCCTTATAATGCAACATATACATACAGGCTTATAAAGTAAACACTGTAGGCTGCTCAAATAACACCTACACAAAAAATTACCCAAACGTGGCCATGCGCAAAGTACTTTTAATTGAAACTCACAAAACTTTTGCGGTGATGGAGAATAAATAAGACAGGTTACGCTTGGAGGCACATGAGACGTTCGCAGCTTTCATAAAGTACAAAAAACAATATGGTGTGTGTGTATGTATGTACGCATGAAGCTTCGGCCTTTACATACGGTTTCTTGAAAGTATCTACTATTAATTTTATGGCACCTGTGTCCTTCAGCACAATTGAAAGCCTGCTGATCAGTGTGTGTAATTGTGGAATAGTTACATGAAAAATGGCGTGAAACACCTAAAATCAAATTTTTCTAGCTAGGAAATATGCAGCTGTGTATACACAACACATGCTGCAAACAGTGGGAGGTGACCACAAGAGTGATTTGAGTGTAAGCGGCAGTATTCCGCATTCATGCACCCCGCCATTTTCAACTGTTGCCCAAAAGCAGCACCACTTCAGCGTGCTTTTTTTTTACATCATAAACAGCACGGAATACAGCGAGGATGAAAACAACATATGCAATTAAATTTTGAGCACTATTTATGGTGCGCATGATTGATTGATATGTGGGGTTTAACGTCCCAAAATCACTATATGATTATGAGAGACGCCGTAATGGAAGGCTCTGGAAATTTAGACCACCTAGGGTTCTTTAACGTGCACCTAAATCTGAGCACACGGGCCTACAACATTTCCGCTTCCATTGGAAATGCAGCCGCCGCAGCCGGGATTCGAACCCGCCCCCTGTGGGTCAGCAGCCGAGTACCTTAGCCACTAGACCACCGCGGCGGGGATGGTGCGCATGAAAAAAAAAAGGCCTTTGTACAACGACGAATTCATAATTTGCCTTCACGGACCTTCTGTTAGGCTGCACCACATACAGATTTTTCGTGGCTTTCAAAAGAGATTTGAAAAAAAATAATAACCGTGTTTACTCTTGTCATGAGCGCACTCACTAAGTCACCCTCATTTCAATCGCCAAAATTTTGAATTTTTTTTCTTCCACATAATAAACACACACCCTACGTTCATCCACTGCAGTCCCACGGGCTCCCCCCCCTTGCCGCCTTCGCTCGCTGCCACATGCCATTTTATTTTTGTTTCTACTTGTTCACGGCACGTCCCCTGTCTTTTTTAATTATCTGTTGTAACATATGTGGCATTATCTTGTTCCCGAGGTGCCACAGGTGCTCTGCTATGTAGATGCACCAATAAACTAGTATTTTTGATCAACTGTAGATTTCTGATGTTTACCTTGCAAGTACGTAAAACTGGCATGCTTCTTGATCTACGATACACATGTGGCTTGTCTCACTTTAAAGCAAAAGTTAACATACAATGGTGTAAATGCTTAGAATTTGAAATATTGAGGTAGCAGCACACCGGAGATGATCATATGGTAAAGAAACGAGTGCTGCCTTATTACTGGCAAGTTGTCACTTATATGTACAAATAAATTTTGAGCAAAAAAGTACAAAAGCACAGCGAGGCTATGATGTGGTTCAACCTGTGGATTCGCTTCATTTATCACGCCATATGATGAAGCTTCCTTTGGTAAAACTGCCCAGATAAGAAAAAAAGTTTGCTGTCCAATACAGCAACTATACAAAGTGTGCACGTGCATCTCGCAGCACCTTTTCGTCACTTCCGAAATGCGCCACCACCATGCCTGGGCACCGACCGAATCTATCGCCTACAACTGCCATGTTGTCTCCTCGTGCTTGCAACCGTTTAGTTTTGCCTCACGATGCAAGTTTGAGAAATTATGAGCTGCTAGTGAGGCAAGTTGATTTAGTAGTCCACGCAGAGGGAGCAGAGCTTAGGGTGTTTCTTCGCTGAAAGTTATAACCTAAAATTGAGAACGCACATTCTGATTTTCCTAAAAGTACCAGCGTATTTGGCTGGTGCAGATTAACAAAAGCTACTTGAAGAAACTTTGCAATATTTGCATCTTCAGGTGCAACTTCATTACGGGTAAGTGCATAGCCAAGTATTTACCTGCAAACAGATATAGCTTACCAAGATACTGTACATACAAACTTGTCTGCAGTTAAAACCATGATGGCGAGGAAGGCGGTTAAAATCGTGATGGCGATCGCGGAGATTTGGTATTGCATTGAAACAAACTATAAACAATGAGAAACAATATTAGTTCACATTGAAGTATAGCCTATCGGTTCAAGTTGGGCGTCAGAATTTTTTTTAATTAGTCAATTAATTTTATACACGGTCTCTATCATGTTCAGTGACTCCACTGTACAATAGCGTACAACAAAAGCAAAATACAAAGTGAAAAGTGTGTTAAAGCATACGCGAAAAATAAAGTGATGACTGGCATTACTGCGGCACACACCACGCAAAGTCGCTATCTGCCTTGTATAATATTTTCCTCGACTATTTCCACAAATTGCAATCAAAGAGGCTCAAGCTCAACATCAGCATTGTTTAAAACACTTGGGGGGGGGGGCATTGCTACTTTGGTGGCGTAGGCCGTGACAATATATTTATAATATTATATCTCTTGTAAACTTGCCTAGCTCTGCACGACTAGTTTTCGATGGGAGCAGCTGCGCTTCGCACATCCACTCTTAAAATTGCGGCTCGAGAGATTTTGAGCTTTCATTTGTTTTTGGGCCAGGCAATTCGTAGTGAAAGCCGTTTTTGGGCCAGGCAATTCGTAGTGAAAGCAAGATAATAGGCCCTCATAGGTTGTGGCGGGCAGCCGGTGTACGCCGTGGCTGGTGTATGTGTTGCACATCATGATTATCTGGTCTTGTATCGAGTGAACGAGCGAGGCCTTCCTAATCCAATGAGCTCGTTAAAGTAAGACAACAAAAAACCACAATGCTTCCACATCGTTCACAGCAACAGATGACGAGCCCCCAACAAACCGCACTGCAGCACGTGAACTGCCGTAGGTACCCAGGGAGTTACTTGGGCATGGCGAGAGAGGGAGACAACGGCAGAAGTGACATCACAAGAACACTATGTACAAAGGGGACATTTAAAGACTTTTTTCCCATTTTTAAACTTAGTGCAGTGTTGTATTTAGAATAGATGTATTTTGAATAGTTGTATTTGAAAAGAATAGTTGTATTTTGATAAGGGCACTAATTCATAAGCCCAATGGTTCAAGGATGGGTGCATTTAGGGGGCCCATTTGACGTTTTACTCATGCCCTTCAAGAACTTGCTTACAGGGCCAAAGTCCTGTTTCAGAAAGAACACGCTAGTGCGTGGCCAGCAGTCCGTCAAGCATTAGTGCTGGTGAGATTTGGAAATGCAGCGCATGAGCATCCTCATCTGCTACTTCTCTGCTCATGCTCTCGGAGCTTACTTGCGAGGCACGGTCCTTCGCACTTTTCATTTTCACACTGTAAATCAACTGATACCAACTCTGCCTTCCATTATTTATTAAACCAATATTTCATGGTCACGAGGACGAGCTTAAAATGTTTGCTACATCAGACCTGAACAGCATTTTGAGTCGTCGAAACTTGCTAGTTGCAGCGAGCATTATGCGAAAAATATGATGTGCTTTACGGTGACAACTTGCAAAACACTGCAGCAACGATTAAAATCATGCATTTTTTGTGCTCACAGGAAATCCCTGAAGCAGGAGGCACTGGGCTAGATAAATTGCGCAGCTAAAATACGGATGCGCTTTCCAATGCTGTCATGCGTACAGGCGGAGAAATGGCAGACAAAACTGGGCGCACCCCGATTCTATGCGCATGCGTCCCATTCACAAGCCTCGCTGCCAGTTAGCACCACATGGCTCACTGTCCATGAGCTCGCTTGTTTCCTGTAACAGTGGACCATACGGTACACCTATTTAAAAACAAGGATAGAATGTATATAATGCAGCATCTGATGAAGCCATGATGATGTGTTGCTGATGAAATCTGGAACTCTAGTTAGTACCCTTATTGTTAACCAGCCGACCGACTAGCAAAAAGATTTGCGACTGAAATGATGGCATCTACACCTGCCCTTAAAGGGACACTGAACAAAGTTTTTGCCGCCAAGATTTTCAGCCAAAGTGAAAGATTGGGCCATGAAATTCATAGACAATAATAATTTCAAGCAGAAACTACGAACAAAATACTGAATTTAATGAGCCTTTTACAAAAGGCCGCGTCTAGCTCTTAGACACGGCGTTTTCTAAAAGGTCGCGACATTCATTTTTCAAGTTTTTTTTTTGTTATTCAAGAAAAATCTACGGTGCATTGTTCACAGAAAACAAAATTGCCTCGGTAAGATTTCTTTGCGAGCAGCTTACTAATTTTAAGCTAGGCGCGTTTATTCGTGAACTGAAGGATGCGAGTGATCGATCTTGCCTGCTAGTAGCTAGGCGACAAAGGCTTTACCTCATGTCCTGGTGTAGCTAAGTCACGCAAATGGAGCAGAAAATGTGCATTATCATTTATTTCACCTAAATATCACACGTATGTGACTTATTGCCGGTGACAGGTGATCAGGATGAAGTCGACAAGTTGCAAATCTGAACAAGAATTCACTCGAATGAAAAACCAACCTATACTCACGTGCAAGGTGAAGTCGAACACGTCGTCCGTCAATGTTGTCGCTGATGCCCGAAGGAAAAGAGAAGAGGACAAGCGACGGGGTCGTCTCTTTCTATAAAGTCGGCGGAACTGCCAGAACGGCCAACACAAAAGGCATCGGGTTGACATTCCTCCATCTGGGCATCAGTCGCTCCACCCGGGCATGCAACTGCTACTGGTTCTATGCTCTTCCCGACATTGCAGTGTTGCTGCCATACTCGCGAACCTTTTTAAATTAAAGCACGCAATCATGTATTATCGTGCGCCATACTAAACTTAAAAACAGTGCGCCGGTACATGAGATCACGAAGCGCGGTCCACGCCATTACAAGAACAATTAGAGAAATGAAACAAAGAAAACAAAAATGTATAAAATATTTTGTCTCAATACGATCCGCAATCCAGTTTCCTACAGCGGCTTTTGGCTCTGTATGAACGGCCAAGCCAGTGCCAAGCCAAGCTTGCGCCCCTGATCAGCTGTTTGTTTCCATCGAGAATTCAACAGTGAACTGGCAATTTGTTTAGATGATATTGCTAAAGGGCTTGAAAGTGAATATTTCTCTACGTACTACTGCTGTACTTTTCCTCTCCGTTTTCTGATCACAGTGATGAGATTGAGGAGGTTACAATTTAGAAAAACAGCTAGTGCAGCTCAAGCATTGCTAGTATCGCTGTTTCGGTAATAAAATGTTACAAAGATTTTGCCCCGCGACCTGCTTGCCGTGTTCGAGCACCCAGTAGAAATTTACGGTGCTGCGTTTGAAAGAGTTGAATAAAATTGCAATATTACGAAAGAAAGGCTCTGAAGCAACATCGCATTTTATCAGGCCCACACCTCCCACACCTAGACGAGTAAAACTCGTCGATATTATCTTGCAAAGCTGTGTATAATATTTAAAACACATTCTTTAGCCCACCATGAATTGTTCTCTCGTGTGGCTTCTCCATTTGGTACTGTCATGTTAACTTACAAAGGCAACTTTCCATATTTAGTCTCTTTAGATGTTGCAAAAGCTTGACACGTGGTGTGTATGCCATACTAATAATTCTCCTCGTAACCTGGGTCCGCCTCTTTAAACAGCGTCGCATTTTATTGTTCGCAATTGTGTTTGTTTTAAACTGTAAGCCAGCTGTGTGATTTCATCAATATTCACGAGTGTTCCCTGACTATACAAACACGTGCGTCTTATTTGGTGCGGTGCACGTTTGTATGTAGCAAAAAATGTCATTTCGTCAGCGTGTGTCTGCATACACTTGCATGCCCTGCAGTACGTGTACATAATTAATGCAGTAAGGACTGCAATGCATAGCCTTGCATGGGACATATATTCCATGCACCCTCAGAGAAATGTTGTTTGTTATGAGCCTACTGTTTATCATTACGTTTTTTTTTTCGTTAAAGTTTCATCTCCATATAAAGCAGCTGTATACAGGCACGAGCTTCAGCAGCTTCCTCGTTGTTACATTTTAAATAAAAACACCAAGCCTACCCGAATCAATGATCTGTTTGCTATCATTACTGTTATGTGTTCTACGATGTACAGAAGGACAGTAGTATACAAAAAATAGGGAGGGAATTGAATGCCCTGCCTGCATGGCTGCGCCGTTTCACAAGATCAGGCGCTGCGCTGTGAAGTTTCCTACCGGCCTGCAGAAATTCAAGGGAGCGTACGATAGCGTGGTTCAAGAGGACTTGTGGGGAATACTAGACACACTGTGTGTAAAAGATGGAGTCACTAATCATTTAAAGGAAATCTATAAAACTAACAAGGTATTTAAAAAGTGGGAAAAACAGGTATCCAAGCCCACAGTGGTGAAACGTGGACTTAGGCAGGCGTGCCCACTGTCACCCTTCTTGTTCATGATGTACCTACAAGGATTAGAGGCCAAATTAGAAGCAAGTAAACTTGGCTTCAACCTCTCTTTAGTCAAACAAGGAAAACTCATTGATCAGGCACTACCAGCATTAATCTACGCAGATGATATAGTGCTAATGGCCGACAACAAGGAAGATTTGCAGAGGTTGATGGACATCTGCGGTAATGAGGGAGATAGGTTAGATTTTAGATTTAGTTAGGAAAAATCAGTAGTCATGATTTTCAATGATAACAAAGGTAGTGAGCTTAGAATACAGGAAGTCACGCTAGAGATAACAGATAAATACAAATAACTGGGCGTATGGATATGCAATGGGACCGAGTACCTGAGGGAACACGAAATATGCGTGACGACTAAAGATAACAGGAATGCAGCAGTGATGAAAAATATGGTACTGTGGAATTACAGTAGGTGTGATGTTGTGAGAGGAATATGGAAAGGGGTCATGATTCCTGGGCTGACGTTCGGCAATGCAGTCTTGTGCATGAGATCAGAAGTTCAAGCAAGATTAGAAATTAAGCAACGTGGAATGGGTAGGCTGGCTTTAGGAGCTCACGAGAATACACCAAATCAGGGAGTACAAGGTGATATGGGATGGACATCATTTGAAGGCAGGGAAGCTAGCAGCAAGATAAAATTTGAGAAGCGATTGAGAGAAATGGGGGAGGAGCGTTGGGCTATGAAGGTTTTCAGCTGCTTGTACATGAAGAATGTCAAAACAAAATGGAGGAAGCGAACCAGGAAATTGACTGGTAAATACTTAGAAAACAGCAGGTGGCCAAACCAGAAAGAACTATCGGTTAAAAAGGAACTGCAGGAAACGGAGACTGACATGGGGAGAATTGGCATGATTAAGAAGTCTGCACTAGAGATCTATCGAACTTTTAAGCAGGAAATTGCCAAAGAAAGGATCTATGATAATACTCAGGGTAGTTCTCTACTGTTTGAGGCCAGGACGGGAGTATTGCGAACCAAGACATATCGGGCCAAATACGAAGGGGTAGACACAGTATGCAGTGCGTGTGAAGAGAAAGAAAAAACTGCCGAACACTTGACAACGCTCTGTAAAGGGCTTCACCTTATAGTTCAAGATGATGGCGCAGAGTTTTTCAAAGCACTGGTGTTTAGGGACAGGGAGGGCAAAATAGACTTTAAGCGGGTAGACTTAACTAGAAGGAGGTTATCTCATTGGTGGCTAAAGTAAAGACAACGATTGAAAATTAAACCCTTCACTTCAAAGTACCCATCCAACTTTACTATTTAAAGGGGGAAAATAAATCTAGTGGTTAGTTCACTAAGCATTACGGCTAGGTGGCGTTAGCCGCCGCCCGATCTAAAGGGTACAGCCACATCCATCCATCTATCCAGCCAAGAATATGTTCTCTGGCCTCTGGCTTGTTGCTCCAGGCCTAGTCAGGTAGATTTTCTGGCCTCACCGTTGAATTGTTTGCTTCGGGTTGTGGCTTGCAAAACATTGCGGTTTTGGGCTTCGTATCATCTTGTTCCGTCATCATGTCCTCCAAGTGGAGGACATGTCGCAGTGTGAGGAGGAAGTACGACAAGGCGCTGATAGAATGAGCTATCAGTCTTACCAGGCAGGCGGTTGAGAGCGCACCGAGGCAGCTGACGCACACCAACACTATCCGCTTTCTGTATAATACAGGCTAGGGAATTATAGAACACAGAGCAGAAATCAACTCTTGTGTCCTCTCTCAGGCACTCACAAGGCGGAACCTGCTTCGAACACTGAGGACCGAGCTAAGCAACACCATGCGTGACGATAAATCATGGTCTCCTATTGCAGTAATGGTTAAGGCACGCGTGCAACTTAAAACCATTGTCCACGCAAGATGAATTCAAAATACCATCGAAGTGAACCCAAGGCACATGCTGATTATTATGTACGGTACTAGCGCTAAATTCATGCAGACGTTTAGTTGGCGTGCAGTAGGCCTAGTTGAAGGAATGGCCACAGCTACTGCGTGATGG